>JAVQJG010191555.1:0-11723 GCA_036024015.1 Craterocephalus amniculus | reverse complement strand
CAGAGTACATTCAGACTGCTTCACTCTGTGTGTATTCTCCAATCGATTGTTCAAATAAACTCACAACACTGGATGAAGATTCTCTCTCAGGTCTTTATTTGACAAATTTCCATAACACCCCAATGGACAGGAAAACACAAAGAGCCTTAAGATAAAGTATGAAGCTCTAAAAGAAGAGCGGCAGGGTTGCGTAATGACGTAGATAACCATGGCAGCACTGACTTAAATGTTTTATTATTTTTAATTATTGTTAAAAAATCTGATGCGCTGTCACAGATAAAATCAAACAAAAGGCTTTATTAGATTAAAAAAAACAAATCCCATATTGAGTTTAGTGTGGGAGAACCAAACATATTGTTGTGGACAAAAATATGCAAACCATCAGAAACAAAAGCCATGTAAGATTTACAGTAAGCCCCAAACAAGGCAAATCTATTAATAAATACCACTTTCAAATGTTCACGTCATTCATGTTTGCCACTAAGATTTAGCTCTGTTGGTACACTAGTTGTTGAAAGATGTCTATTAAGGCACACTTCTAATCTGTTCTGTAGACAGAGTGACTATTTGAGAGGATCAGCAGTATGCGAGTGCATATTTCTGCAGAAAGACATTATTTCTTCCCTCAGTTCCTCCTGGCAGAGATCTGAGTGTTTGACCTTTTTAAAATGCAAAGCGATTCTTCTACTCCAGAGAGTGAACGGGAGGCTCATGATTGTGCTACTAAATTTGAGGGACTTAATGCAGTAACTCACAGAGAGGGAGAGCTGTTCTGAACCTGCATCTGCTAAAGTCTTGACTTGGTTATAGGGATACAATAACACCTCTGAGGGTTATGGTAATCTTAAAAGGCAGGTTGTTCTTATGCTGCTCAATTCTTTACTTCGTTTGAATGAATATTTCACTGCAACCTTGAATCAGTCTCTTGTGCTAAAGTCCCCTTATTGCACTGCCTCTCTTTAACATGCATCTGTGTGTGTGTTTGTGTGCATATGCTTAGATCTTGACTTACAGTCCATGATGTGAGAATAAACTGACGATTCACCCAGCACAAACATTCATCTATTCATCGCACACCCTCACTATCCTTAATAACCTTGTATAAACCACCATGGATAAGACGGCTACCTCTATAGTGACCTCGTGTATGATTTTTAAATTAACATTTCACATCTTTTGCCCTTCTTGAGAAGGGAAAGTGCAGCTAATTTAACTTCAGCTTCACAAGTAGATAACTTATGATTCTCTTCAGCTAAAAAGCAAATCATGTTAAATTGAGAATTTAACAACTTGCGGCACGGTCTACGTTTGGGATGTTAAAATCAGCAGTGTATGGGAGAGTAATTTACATTTGATAATAATGTTAGATTGTTAGCCGTGCTATTGTGCTGTGTGGATCTCCTTCATTAAATACATATAGTATGCAGTTGCGAAATGTATTCTGCTTTTAAAATGGCACTATGTTTTAAACAACGCCTCTTTGACCGCACTCACATCTAATTATATTCCACAACATTAACGTTCAAGGCTGCCTTTAAGAGACTTATAGAGGTGTCTTTATTATTTCATATTTATGCCTGAGACAGGGTACAAATGAGGCGGATTTCCCTGTCGGACTGAAAAATAAGTGTGAAAACAGTTTATTAGACTTGTGACGTCTCTGGTTGTTTTTGCTCACTCCTACTGCTGGAAACAAAATACTGTGAATGTTTATGCGAGACATTCAATCAGTTTCCAAGGCTGACTATGTAATCTGTAGATATGATTTGCAAAGGAGCTGAAAGCAGGAAGTTATACAGTCATATCTAAAAATAACAGCAGTGTCTGCAGTGTACTGCTTATTCTTGCTAAATTCTAGTCCAACGTTGCTATTTTTTCCAGCTGCACTTGTCTCTTACAATTAGAGGATCTTGTCAAAGTCAATTAATTCCACTTGTTGAAATATTTCTCATCAGATTTTCTGAAATAATTACCTTCTCTTGTTCACCTATTAAAAACTGTATAAAAAAAGCTCTGTTGTGTGTCCAGCCTCCCAATTGGAAAAAAATCATGCATGTTTCTTAATGAGATTAAACTGCTCTAACGTTGTAGTTGTGATGAGGCAGTGTTGATGGGATTAAGAGGTGGAGCTTCTTAAGTACTGATGAAACTCTTAGTAATATCACACACATGTGGAAATCCAGACTAAGCTACTGACAGAGCTGGGGGAAAAAAAAGAATTTCTAAGCAGGAAATATCAGAAAATAGGTGTCATCGTATTGTTGTTCCTTAGTGTGAATCCATTAACACTCAAGGTCCTCTTTAAAAAAAGCTTTATAAAGCATAAACAGTGTATTTAATCAATCTATCGAATTATTTTCTGAAAAATGTCACAGAAATCTTTGTCCTTATACCCGTCAATTTAAAATAATTTTTTAAAATGCATTGAAAAGGATGACAAGCCTTGCAAAAGGAAGCACACAAAGCTGATAAGGGACTACCAGCATGGATTATTATATAACTAAAGGAGGGATTCTGCTTGAAACACATTCATCAGTTATCTAATTCCAGACATTAGAGACATTAAATCAATCAAAATCTCAGTTTTATGGGACAACAGCCATCTCTACTATTTAAATGCAGTCTCCTTCATTGAAATAATGCATTATTAATCGATCTATCCTTGTATAAACTATTACCTTATCTCTCTGATGGGATTCCTGAACACTCTGCTGCTTGTAAGTCTTTGTTTACAAACAGCCTAATGTAATTGTTTTCACCACCTACACGCAAATTAGCATGCAAACAGGTCTGAGAAATTCATGGAGGGATGTGAGTTAGGTCTTGGGTACGCCTGATGCTCTGAGACTGCATGGGCACAACTGCAGCCAGCAAGCTCTGGATTACTTCATTTAAACACACATGTGCAGTAAAAAGCCTCACAAATACACATTAACCCAGCCTCTTTGCTCAGCTTTAGCGGGAGAACTCTTATCTCCACTGAACAAACTCCTCGAGTGATGGGAATGTTCTCAGGATGTTATCTAGTCCTCTGTGGAAATGAGATAGCCAGTACCTTTTATCTCCACCTTCAGACTCTGGAGGGCTCCTGACCATTATTGCAACAAGGACCACTTGGCTGCCAGGGGACACCAATAGACAAGCTGCCAGGAAAAATAGGAAACTGCTTGGGAATTGGAAGAAGTGCAAGTGGAATCGCTGATGTGAGATTGGAAGAAGTTCTACGATTTGGACGCAGTTTAACCAGCCATGGGAGTCGACTTATAGATGGTTCTTGAACAGTAGTGGATGTTTGAATGAGATGCATGGCATGGGAAAAATCTCACTAAGACCTCGACATCTTTTTAAAAATACATAAGAACAGAGGGAAATCAAGGAAGCTGGAAATGAGTTATACTTGGCAAAAGGATAAACAGAAAGAGAAATTCTTTGGGATTTGTAATTTAACCATGGCATCTCCATAGCAACTCTCTTTCAAGTCGTATCTTTAATGAACGGGTAATGGACAAAACGCAAAATGCACAACCTCATAATGTCAGAGCAGATGTCAAAGCCAACAAGAGAGGGAGGGAAAAAAAGGTGGATTTCATTCAACAAAAAGTGATTTCGCCGCACACAAACGAATATGCCAAAACAGCACAGCAGCCCTTTTGAAAAGAAAACGCGCACACACACATAGGCCTACACACAATGTGCCATGGCAACACAAATCTTCTTTCTGTTGCTGTTATGCTGATTGTCTGGCAAATCCACCTCTTGTTTTCAAAGCTCTTTTTTCCCCCTCTAACAGGTGCAAAACCTCTCAACTCAACACATCAAAGAGGCACATGCACCTGCGAATAAATCACAGCGAATGGTAAAAATCCCGACCAGAGCCTCCTAACACCAAAGAGGTAGTATTCAAAGTGTCTGATTTAATATTCATGAGCTGCAAGGCTTTGGTGGTTGAACGCTTGTTTACCGAGATGTGTCTTTTGTCCTTGGGAGAAGGTTTGATATTCCACCGAGCAAATGTATTTACATATACTTGCGCTCTTGCCTCGACATGATATTACACACACATATCTTGCTGAACAAGTCACATACAGGATGTTATTGACACGCTTTTTCAGCATGCTCTCCTAAGAGTTCTTCTCTTGTGAAGTATTGAAGCCCTTGTTGCTATTCAGACAGGGCTGGAGAGGTTCTGCTTATGAAGTGTTGGCGGCTACTGTGCCACTGAGTGGTTCAAGTTATGGCAAGTTTAAAATACGTCATTAGGCGGGATTTATGTCTCTTTTGTCAGCCCCAGTGCACTTCTTTTAGTTAATTTACGTAAGAAAAATAGGGTTAAAACAAAGCCGGGGATTATAATCCTCATGTTGCTCATGTTCCACCTGCATCGAAGCGTTTGTTTTATTGGCAGCGAAGAAGTCATCTCAAGCTGAAATCACAAAAAGGTCCCCGTTCCTCATGGATGCAATGTTAAACAGAAAAAAAAAGTTATGTTTTTAAGATTTATTTCTCCTTTTAGAAGTAAAACAAACTTTTACAAGGTTGATGCTGTACGTGCATGAGATAATTACAACAGCTGAAGGAGAGCTTGTGAGAAAAGCAGAGCTCCCCAGTGAGTACTTAGAGATAGAAAGCAGCTGGTCGAAGCACACACTGGAGAAAACATCAGCTATTGGTGAGAGTGGTCGGCTATACTCTTCACTTAAGTGCTTTTCCTTTTTTTTTTTCCCTGAGCAGTCTTCTCCGTCACTCTCTCCCACGCTTCCTCCTCTCTTGATGGGCTTCACACACAAACACATCCTTCCCTTTCATCCCCAGAGGTGAAATAAAGCCATCAATAATGACTCAAATCGAGCCAGATTTTATTTCACATCCTCATGTTGACATGTACTCAACTGAAATAACAGTATTCTTTCTTAAAATAATTATTCCACACACATTTTCTCTTGTGTGGAGCATGTACATTGTGCAAGGATTTTGGTTATTATTACATCTTTCACACAATTTAGCTATGGAGTGAGTCATTGAATCTAGGAACTCGTGTAAACATGCTGCCCCCAGCTGGAAAAACTGTGAACTATTAAGTCTTCACAGGACTGATGGAGAGTCTTGGCAGTGTTTAAATGACTCTATTTCTTGCATACTTTTATAAATAAATCTATAAAGTGTACTTTTATGTAATAAGTAAGATTGCAATTAAGAATTGTTGTGCAATTGGTAAAACCTAGCATACTAAACTGGAAGAATATCTCAAATCATATGGCTTTATTGAAAGAGACAAGTTATAATGTTGTACATGTGAAAATATCTGAAGTTCAATAATTGGCATCAGCTTGAAAAAAGTGAGTCAAGCGGCTTCATCTTTGCCTGAGGCTACAGAAACTGAACTATAAACACTGTGAACAGTATTCTGAGGTATTTGGGCAATGGTCTCCACACAGAGGGAGCACACATCAAGATCACGACCACTGTGTCATTTCTGATATTGCTGTTAAGAGTGACAATGGTGCTGACGTGTAAAGCTAAATCAATAGACTTCCAGTCCACCCAGTACGGTTATTTGGCCTGCAATATGAATGGAACAAAAGCACTGTTGTGGTGATGGAATGCTGTAAGAATTGGTTCAATAGTGAACCAAATAAACCAGGAATGCACCTAATCTGGGACATAATTAATCTGTATCCTAGCCCAGATCTGACCCACACCAGATTTATTTATTCTTTGTTTGCGGTCATAAGGTGCAGTGATATTTTTGTGTTGACACATTTCTAAAAATATAAAAAGTGAATTATTTGTCTTATTTTACATTCACATACTAGAACCTCTTTTGTGTTGCCGTAAATGTGCATCGTTGCATTCTTCGAATACAGAGGCTTAGAGAAAGCATTTACTAGTCATGTATCAATAGCTGATGTGGCTTCAAAAAATCTGAACACGCATTTACTTCCAAGCTGTGTCTAAACTTGCAATACAAATATATATATATATACATATATATATATATATATACAAATATGTATATGTATGTATATGATTTTTTTTAAATTCTATGTTGTAAGTTCCCAATTAATGCAGAATCACTGGAGGAGCCTTTTAAGTGTGTCATTATGATTAAAACAAACTATTTCAGTGCACTTACATTACATTTTTTCACATTTAAACTGTATGATGAAAAAGGAATACATTTTAATTACATTTAATCTAAAATAATGTTTAAAAACACCATCATAAAATGCATTTATTGCAATTAAGTATGTGAGTGAATGCACTATTAAACAACGTTGGCACATTTAATTTTCAAACATTTGCAGGGTCCCTTCTCTAGAAGAAAATCTCATAAAATGTTATTTCATTTCAAAACTCCAGAGTCCTCAAAACAAGAAAAGCCTATGTAAGAAAGTTTCATTTGCATCTTTATTGGAGCCCTTCCTGCACTCCCTCTGTTCTGTGTCCAGTCATCGGTGCCCTAAATACCTTAATTTACTGAGGAGCTCCTGCATCTGAAATGTTCGAGCCGTCATGGCCGAACCACATGAACTGCTGCCCTGCTTGTGCCAACGCTGCCTCTGCAGACTTCAGTTTGTGGTTGTGGGTGAACCGCCTGTTTTTGCTGGGAACATTATCAGTCTTAATCCCTGTGAAGTCAGTTTTGTAGTTACTGAGGTTGCCCCTGGTCTCGTCAATGCTGCCGTCGGCGGCTGTGTGACACAGACAGAAGTGGGAGTTGTTCTGCCTGAGATGATCTGGACACTTCCTCCGTCCCGCAGCCTGGCATACATCCACATGATGAGAGAGCAGTTACGCTTTAGAAGTAGGGTGGCTTTAAGGATTTAAAAGTTCTGACTACATACTCACATGAGAGAGCACTGAGATGTCGCCAGCTAAGGCATATCTGTTGTCATGGCAGGAGAAAGGATACTCTCTGGATTTCTGTAAGACCAACGAGAGAAAAGCTGCCTAAAACCACCAACACTCACTCGGCAAAGGTTATAATGTGAAGAACAGATGATTCAAGCATTGTGCGAGGGACACACACACCTGCTGGGTGTTCCGTTTCGGATAACGCTGGAAGTTCAAAGCCTGAGGCAGCGATGACTTAACCTGACTCAGCATGAGCCCAGTGGTTGTACAGGATTCATCAAATCCTGTTTCACTTTCTGATGAAGCTGGATGAGCAAACTGAGCACCAAATGACTTAATTAGATCATATCTAGGTTTGACTGTTTGAGGTGGAGAATGGAGAATTTCTTACCCATTTGATGTCATTGCTCTTAGAAAAATGTCTCTTTCCACCTTTTACCATTTTCAAAAAGTTTGAGTCCACTGATTGGTTTCACCAGCACAACACACTCACTGTCCAGCTGAACAACTAGTGAAGCAGTGACTATGGAAACCTGCACAAACAAAAACCTGAAATCTGAGCCCACATCACCATGGAGATGTGGAACTTGAATTCCTACAGTTAAGAGGAAGATTTTCTTTTAAATGTAAATTTTACACATCAAATCATTTAATAAATCTCACACTTTGCCATCATCTTTAAACATTTGGAAGGTCTCCACCCAGCCTGTTTGGGAGCTGTGCAATTCTGCATCCGAGGGAAACAGTTGCAGCTAAAGTCCCATGATGATGTACATTTAAAATGTAAATTAAGACAAGGAAAGATTTTTTTTTAAAAGTCGGGACAGGGTCTTGAGCACCTCTCTTAGACTTCTGTAATAGCTATGATCTTGGCCTCAACAAATGTGGAAAGAGTTTTCCTCATGCGTCCATTTATTTTATTTATTGAGCTGCATGTGCTGTAATATGCTCTTCAGCCTATAAATTCCACTACAGTATTGTGTTTAATGCAGTTCTGCCAGAGGGATAAAGGATTGCAGCCATTCAAAATTGATTTTCAGCATTGTTCCGTTCAGATGCATCTCAGGACTCACCTAATGTATTATACACCACAGACGGTAAAATCCCCCTTAGGGCAACTAATTTTATGCTGTGAAATCATGTGTTTCAGGTTTAGAATTTTCTACTTTTATTTCTTAAAGTTCGAACGAGTGAGACATTTTAGGAAAACACTGGCATTCTACACAATTCCTGACTTAAGTATAACAGGCCAACTAAGAACTAACAAATTTCTTTAAAACAAAGAAAAAAACTTCCTAGTTTCAACATCTATATCATCTCTGCTGTTTTCTACTATGCAATGTTCAGATACTTAGATCTAACAGACAAGTTCAACCTCAATCAAAAGAATGTTCCTCTGATGAATAAAAAAAAAGAATTCTTAGAGCATTTGCAAACAAGTTTATTTCTTTAAATGTTAAAAATCTTAAATACAAAATCAAACTTATCTGGGACTAATTTTTCTTTTAAAACATTTTTCTTTGCTTTAAATACATTTTTTTTAAAGCACAGTTATTTATTATCTAAACTTAAAGATGCTGTGAGCCAAAGTAGAAGTTCTTAGAAGAGGTTAATCACATGATATTACTAGAGATTTTTAGAGTACTTTAGAAAATGTTATCAATCACGCCAAAGTTCAAACATGCAGAGTTCCCTGGAGTTTATCTGATGTTACTTGGATAAGGGTAACAGAAAATGAGAGATTACAGTGAACATTTGATTCAGATTTGCATAAATTAAAAAGCATAGATAAACCTCTGCCCTAAAATCAGCAGAAAGTCAACGCTGCCAGTCCTTATTTTATCCATACATGCACTGAAGAGGGGTCACCCATTTAGCTGAGGCAGAGCAATGATCCAAATGTCCTTCATAGACAGCCGATGTATTATTAATTCCTGGAGACAAGATAAAAAGGTAACAAGTGAAAAAGTAAAGATTACATATTTGGATGACAAAAACTGAAGATATTAAAATCGGCAAACATACACAATAAAATACAGCTGAAATTACTGAACAGGGTTATGCTGCTCGGACTAATTTCATGGATGTGATTTATTATGAAACAAGTCAAAATGTAGGTTAAAGTTTACATCAGGAAGATCATCAAATTACAGAGACTTTACCCGATTTCTGGTCATAATAAACCCAAACAGAGATATACAGCATCCTGGTGGAACTGATGTAAAAGGCCACACTGAGATGTATTTTTCAATTTACTAAAAATATTTATGGTTGAAGTGTGAACACATGTATCTAAATCACCCAATATGTTTCTGTTTTTAAAAAATAATGGATCCAACCTAATTTATCCCAATTAAAAGGAATTGGCCACTTGGGGTCCTTAACTTGTATCTTCCCCCAAAACTAAACAGTCTCTCTCTGTCTGGCCTCCTCAGACACCATTTTCATCTTCTTGCTTTATTCAACCAGGACAAACTCTAGATTGGGAAGTGGCACAAAGCAGAGCCCTCTGTGTTTATAGAGAGGGACCTGTAAAGCAAACGATGCAGGTCACTGCGCTGACATGCAATCGATCCCAGATATCATCCACTACAACTCCCATTAGGCTGATATTTGGGTCAAACGTTACACTGTATCCCTTTAAGACCTCCATTAATATTTGAGAAACTTCTTACTCTGCGTAACTGATGGGGTTGTTTCTCCTGCACGTTTCAAAGAGCCTGTCGTGATGGGAACTCGCTCCTTTCCTCCTCTCCTTCTGGAAATGCTTCTTTAGCTGTTTGGCCAGATGCTGCCACCTGGTGCAAAGCAGTCATTACAGATATTTTAAGAGTCTCCAATTGACCTTCGTGTCCGATTAATTCTTTTTGAGGAGTTAGGTTCACTTTCTTACCTTTCCTGTATGTCGTTATATTTATTCAGCCTGTCTGCCTCCTCCGTCTTTTCCTCTATCCACCGTTGCACAAGCCTTTCCTTGTCTCTTTGAGCTTGAGCCAGTGCCTCCTTCAGTCCTTTCTGCTCCAAGCGCAGGGCTGATAATTCTTTTGTCTGAGTCTCCACAGTGAACTCAAACTCTGAGATGGTTGTCTTCAGGTTGTTACTTGCTTTGGCCAGAGTGAGTGCCTCTTGTCGGAACTGAGATACACTAGGGAAGCAAAGCAATGTCATTGTCATTTATGGATTGGCTTGTACTAGTACTCTACACAGTTAGATGTTTGATTTAAAAGTCACAAGTTTGACCATTATTATAGAAGAACAAGTAGGTTGAGTTGCAGATTTATGCCTTTTCATTGGATGTTGTAGTGATTCCACTAATACCTAAGCTGATTTGTGTTTAAGCTTCAGATTTTAAACACTTCATCACTACGGTTTGAAATTTCTACAATACCTAGTCTTCTTCATTATAATACCATATATACGAAGACTCTGTGGTTTAGCTGTCTACATACTAATCGGTTACATGGAGAGTTTTCTTAAAATAAAATTAGCAAAGCTCCTCAAGACTTTAGTTATGATTTAGTTGCGAAACTGGCATATTACCATGACTGCCAGTACTGCAGTTCAGCCTCTTTCAGATACAAGACAGTGGTCAGGTCAGACACAGTTTGAGACAACTATGGAGACAAAACAAAAGGACACATTGATTAAATAATAGGAGGATAACACCAGGTTAAAGGTCACCACTTGCATAGACTAAACAAAGATGGCTAGTGTACAAGTTATTTCCCTTGCTATGACCCAATTATCCATGGTAATGATAATTATACGGGCTTAAAATGCATAAAAACAAAGCAGAAACTGTCAGCATATCACATGCTTGTCTGATGTTTATCAAACAATGTTAACAAACTGATGCTGTTTTTTTCCATGTAACAGGATTCATTTTTGGGTTAGCCTCATTTAGCCCACCTTCTCTGCCAGGTGTTCACTCTCTCTCAGCTGGAGCTGAATAAGTCTGGTGTTTTTCCCAACTTCAACTCCACTTATTTCCAAACGGACATTTTGGATAGAAGAAAAAACAGCGCAATAAGAAATTGTAGGGTTTGGACAAACAAACCAACGGGATTTAGTAAAACTCTGCATTTCTAACCTCTTACACTGAACATCCTCCAAAATATGTTGACGAAACTCAAATCGTTCCTCCAGCTGAGACACTGCGATGCACAAAAACACGCAGTTAAGCATGAACGAATTAAACAAATATAATGGATAAAATTAAACTTACAGGTTGTAAAAACGCCAACAAATGGGTGTTTTTCTTTCTGGTCTCTCTGCAAAAGTCGACCTCGCACGTGATTTTTCCAGCTTTCCATTGTATCAGTAAACTAAACTTACGGCACTCGTTCGTTTACCGTTCCGTCCACAATAGACAAACAAACGCGCACACAAAACGTCGCGTCGCAGCTGGCTGACTCGAAGCTTGATTAAATTAGGACAAGAGGTTGACAATTGTACTGTATTTGCTGGGAAACTTCAGCGCGAGAATTCGACGCCTGGCAGCAAAGTTTCACAGCTCCTCCCTCCCTGTCAGGTCAACAGTTCACAATCAGTCAATATAATATAATATAATATAATGATCATATAAATGTGTGTTTGGTGGATTATTTCTCTCAGTGTTTCTTGACAAAAAACAAGCTTGGAAAGCTTGTTTTTCTTTTTTCTACTTATTTGTAAAGATAATCCATTTGCAGCAGAATTTCTACTGACAATGATTGTGCCCAATAAAAACTAGAGATGTTCCGATACCATTTTTTTTCCTCCCGATACCGATTCCGATACTTGTGCTATTGGTATCGGCCGATACCAAGTACCGATACCACTATATTATAAAACAAATGTCATATTACACCTGCATGACCATGATATAA
>JAVQJG010191552.1:0-17863 GCA_036024015.1 Craterocephalus amniculus | reverse complement strand
TTAACTGATTTAGTATCGCAAACGCACGCCCAATATTGTTCCATGTATCGCGTTTTGGTATTTGCCGTTTGAAACAAATATCTCAGGGAAGGATCCAAATCTCCAAAAAGTACCATAGGAGTCCAGTACACTTCAGTTTACATCACAATTAAGGCCCAACTTGCAAAAAAGTGGACTTCTTCTTTAACATGGCTGTTTGGTACAACAAACTCTGATCTCTGTTGTGTTTCCACAACCAATCGTACCCTTACCAGCTAGGCAGAGTACTAGCTGGATGGCAACAGATGCATCAGATGTGTAACAGATTGATGTATAGCGGCATGATTCCATCCAGCAGATTATGTTATTTTTTCTGGATATGTGTCTTTAAAAAAAATCTACATTTATTTATACAAGGAGCTTTTCCTGCTTTTTTCTTGGTGCCGAGTTACACAGGGAGTGACGTTTTTTTTTTTTACCAATCAACACACTGTAGCTGTTAGGTTCCATCGGGTCAGATTGGGATCCCAGCGAGAGGGTCCCAAATATGTGGGATGCTTGGGTCGGACGTACTTGTACCCTTTTGCAAAAAAAATGCATATTAACCTGTACAGTACCGGACTGGTTAGTGGGGCTTATGGTATCCAAGCTGTCAATAATCGCTTCAGTTAAGCTCTTCACATACTTTTAATGATTGAAATTATTCTTAACTAATTTTGTTTTATTTTGCTGATTACTGTCTAAATGTTTTGCAATTGTATCATCCCTTTTTTCATTCTTATTCTTGTTTCTTTACTTTGAATGTCATTTAAACCTAAAAACAAATATATTATTATCAATGCTATTCTGCTAATTATCATTTTTAATTTCTTTTAAAAAACAGAATTCTGAAAGGGTCAAAAATTACTCAAAATGTCCCGACAGGGTAAAACCAGGTTTTGGTGTTCATTACGTTGATGTAAACTAGGTGGTCCTCTATGTCATAAGAAAATGAATGATGGGGAAAGGGCAAAAACTCAAAGACAAAGCTATGATTAAAAAACTTCATCTTCCACATATTGATCTTATAATATTTTATATTAGCTTGATTTGTTCTATTTTAATTAGTTTTTAGGCCCATTTCCGTTTTCTAGGCTAAGCTAACGTAGCTAGTGAGAGTAATAGCAACATTCCCCTTTAACTATAGACAAGAAAGCAAACAAGCATATTTCCCAAAAGTCATACTTTTCCTTGAACATTTCAGGAACCTCAGAGTCTTCACAGATGGTTGAAACTATGCTGCAGCCTTCAACCACACAGAGAGAGAACTGGCTTGTGTTAAGTGGAAAATTGTAAATTTCTGTCTTTTTTTTTGCAAATCAATCATGTTTGTCTTCGCGCCAAGTCTCCAACTGCCATCACGATGAACCTCATTTCACATTCTCTGCATTTTCATGTGTGGGAGGGTGAGACTTGCTGGGGCTCTGGCTCAAAAAGCAAAAGCCAAGCACTCTTTTGGGTTAAGTTACCCATCATAATAATATTATTTATACATTCCCCTCATTGTACCACACTAGCGGAGAGACTCTGGAGCTCTGCACAGTCCTGGGAAGACTACTGGGAGCAATTAATTTAAAACTTTTTTCTGACTTTATATAAATAGAAATGTTGAAAGGGCTGAGATTTGTTCTGCATCTCTTTTCCTCGTAGACTTCTGCTATCATGTACTTCATTATCTGCCTCCCACATCCCAAACAAGAGCATTTTACTGCCATGCTGTTGTATATAACAGGTCAAAGGTGAGTCTATAAAGATTAGTTAGGCGGCAGGGACGAAGGGTCTAAATGAGAGGACACTTCCTTTAAAGACCGGCACTGCTTTTATACAGGAAATGCCAAACCTGTTCCATGCAAAGTGCAACAGACGACACCTTTAACAACTCATAAACTCTGGAGAAAGTTAAGGCAGCATTAAACACCAATAAAATATCACCGTTTGACGATTAAGGTAAACAAAGTGTCAAACTAAGAATGTGGAGAATGCAAAGTGGGGTTGTTGTGGCCTGAAAAATGACTCCTTCAGATCAGTCTTATTAAATTTTATTCATGATTGTGCAGCTTTGAAACTAATTCAAACCACATGGCTGTACTAGTACGCTATATATGACTTGGATTCAGTCCTGAAAGCAAGTATTTAAGTAGCTTAAAGAATACCTACGTGTATCTGTGGCAGAGTGATTCGATGCAGATCAACACCCGAACGTTGTCTCTGGCCTTGAGCTGACTCTTACTCCTCTTCACCTCGTTGTGATCTGTAAGGAGGGAAAATGGCTCCAGCATATAAATATCAGGCATTCCCCGTTGATTTACAGCACTTTTTGTTAAATTTCTTTACATCATGTAAAATTTAACAGTCTTTACAGCAGTTTGATTTGTTTTTCTAAATAGTTGTTAAAAACACAGTAAATACTTTGATTCTGTATGCAGTAAACAAGTGATTAACCCTTTAAAATCCTGTAATTTTCACTCGAAACAGTTTTTTATGGATAAAAGAACAACTCTTACTGGACTACTTTTACTGGACCCTTGTTGATGTAACAGGACAGTTTTTGTTGCAGCATCATCTGCTGCTGGCTTACAGTATGACCTCAAATGCAGTGTTTCCTTAATCAATAGCCTGGAAGCGTACACATCATTCACATCTTGTTCCGCCCACAGAGCAACATACCAACGGGCTAAAGGTTTGTATTTCTACAAATGAGTATTAAACTGACCTTTTACATCAGGGAAGGTAAGCCATTGATTTGTTTCTGCATCACTTTTTACTTTAACCCTTCAAACTTCAAACATTTTTGTTACTTTGGTCAGCAAAGTTGTTTTATGTAAGATACAAATTAATTCTCAATCTACTTAATATATATCAACATCCAGACATTTAATTTTAAGAACAGCCACAGTTTTCAGATTATGAGGCTCAAATGATGTGAAATGAATCTATCGATAAATACAGCTCCATAAAAGCCGTCCAGAACAACAAAACACAATATGTTAGGACACAAATCAACACAGTCTTGGCTTTCCGGCAGAAAAATGTTGCCATTGAGACAAAAACACAACAGAAACCATTTACATATTTACACTTTTCCATCGTTGTTAATGCTGTTATTCACCTGCTATCCTCACAAAATGAACTCAGCTTTTTTTTTCTTCCATCAGGCATCAAAATGCATCTCAGCTTAATTCCAGCTTTAGAAGAGTATGATTTCTCTTATTACAGACACACATACAACTTTTTGCTCACTTGTTTATCATTGGATGCTCCTGATTGGACATCCGCATCAATTTAAGCTCTATAACTGGTCAAAAGTTTGTCAGGAAGGGAATTCTTCATAATTTGCGGGTCAAAAAAGAGGTTTCTTTGTTGCAGTGATAGGGACCTTTTTTATCATGAAAAGGTGAATCATGGATCACTCATTGTGGATTTACCATATAGATTCTCTGAATAAACGCTACATTTTGCTGCTTTATTTTAAACCATCTGGATGGGATATAAATGTCTGGAAAACCTTCATAGATCACCTAAAGGCTAAGCTATCCATCACAATTTACCTTCTTGGGAAATCATTCACGAAATAAACAATAGTTTTTTGTTTTGTTTTTTTTTGGGGGGGGGTAGTTTAAGTGTAAATAGAAGCAACTTCTGACTCACAGTAAGAAATTTTAATTAAAATAACCCTCAAAGGGTTTTGATGTACTTTCTTTTTAAATGTGCATTGATTGGTGGAGTTTTCCTTTGACTCACCTTGAAAACGTAACTAGTATAACAAAAACAGAATTAATGGTAGATTCCAGAAAACATTTCACATAACACATAATGTCCAAAACCATCAAAATGTTTGGTTTTTTGTTCTGTTGTTGCATTTTGTGATTGCTATTTTTTTTCGATGTTTTCTTGTTGTGTTTTGTAACGTGTCTTATTTCATTGTTGTATTTTGTCCCTCAGACCGACCACAGAATAATAAGCATTACAGGGACTGATGGAGGCAGAACAGCTGCAGCGCCTCCAACTTTTCCGCCAGGCGACCAACTCCTTTTAATATGTTGTAAAATGGGACCACAGCTGCTCGTGCTCTTCATGAAACACATATTTGATTGATTTTCTGTTGTAATTCTAAAAGTGTCCCTCGAGACTTCATAATCAGGGACCACTTAAGTTTCCAAATCAAACAGGACGGATTGTAGACGTTTCTAATTTGTCATTTAGTGAAATTAATTAGAATAAAAGCTGTTTCTTCACGGTTTGATTATACTTGTAACTACAACAAAAAAAAGTTTTATATTTTCAACAAGACAAATGACAGTATGAACGTGAGCTCAACCCAAACTCCCACTGTCTCCTGAGAGTTAGCCAGCATGAGTCTGAACTCCCAGTGTGGGTGGACTGTTAATGTGCAGAAGCTTTAAGGCTTTGGTGAGTGAAAAACTGCAGAAAGGAAAGTTACTGTGATTTACCAATGTGCACATTAGCGGAGAACTGGTAGATCCCCGTCACGGGAGCCGTGAACCTCCCAGTAGACTGATCCATTCCTGAACCTCTGAGGAAGGCTCCCTTAGCCGGCGGCTGGAAGCACAAGGGAGACGAAAAGATCCATGCAAATCAGAGAGATTAACATAAAGATTCAGGGTTAATGTGCACCGTTCACCAGGAAACCACATGTGGCAGCAAGTGTGTCCAGATGTGCAACATGTCAAGCACATGTGCAACGTGGCATTGAAACATTTAACGGGCCACTGTACAACTTTTCAACCTTAAAACTCCACTTTCCGGATGGCACAGTCACACCTATTATGTGCATTTCTAGGGCTGAGATACGGCACTACAGAGTTTTCACATCATGGACACTGCCTTTCGCTTTGCGTGTGCATTACACGCTACCATAGAAATGTAAACCCACGACATGGGTAGATTCAGAAAATTATATTTTCAAATTTGTTTTAATTATAAAGCACCTTTCAGGCCAGGGCAACTCAAAGTGCTTTACATATTAAACACAATGTATGTATAAAAGAGAATGAAAAACAGCCTTCACACAACAAATATAGCTGTGTCTGAATCTTTTAACTTTAAAGGCAAAGGTAGAGATATGTAATAATAGAATATACATAAACATCTGGCTTGACTCCGCTGTCAATACATTACTAGAGGAAGGGAGAAAACTAAGGTGAGCCAAAGAAATAACAGAAGAGTCGAGAAAAGACATAGAAAACGTTCAAAATCCAGATGTTTGCACATGTGAAGCACATGATTTTTCTGTAATGATTCCCTTTTCATTAACACTTGATAAAGTTTCACCTGAACAGTCTTGAAAGCAAAATACTAGCAGGAATATTATTATTGAATATGATTCACGACTCTGCAAAAACAATCAGATGTATTCATCCCACACACACAGACGCATGCTAACATAGCGCTTTGTTGCTGTGTTAAACAGTTCAGCAAAGCGTAATCCTCGCTCCTCCAGCCATGTCAGCTCATCCTAACAGGGCATAGTTCTTCCTCTGCAGCGAGCTGTTTCAAATAGTGTCTATTTCTGTCCTCCCCACACTTTATTCCAAGTCGGAGACAGAGTGCCTTTTGTATGCTGCCCAGAGAGTGATGTGTAGAATTTTAAAAAAGTAGATATTTTTGACTAGAGAGAGAGTCTATGTCTCAGAGTGGCACTGCACGCATCGCCAGTGCCAGTTACAAGGGAGGGGATGATCCTCCTTTAATTCTCCTACATGCAGAGTAAGCAAAGCTTACCAAACACTCACTCTTTCACAGTTAAAGCAAAGAAACAAAGCGTGTAACCATGCTAAGAAGGATTAGCCAATACTTTACTTTTTTTCTTTTTAAAGTAGAGAGCAAAGCTGAACCGATGCGTAAACATTTACTTGGTTTCAAACAAACTTACTGTCTGAAAGTTCTGGAGCTCCACCAGAGTCTTCTTGTCCACCACCACAGGTCCCTTGAGCTTGCAGTGGAAAGCCTCTTCTATTCGCCGGTAGGAGTTCATCCCCTCCAGCGTGAGGAGCACCGTAGGAAGCTGGCTGGGGCTGGTCTGTCTGTCCAGCGCAGATGCTCTCCTCTCTGTAGCCTCTGACAGAAACACAGTCAGGTTATCACATCGTGACAGCTTTACAGATGTATTTTCAGGCAGATGTTGCAAACTCATTAGAATACCAAGCATTTCCAATGATACAATGAATAAATTACATAATAGATGCTAGAAAATCCATGTGTTTTACCTTTTATCATGTCTTTGAACTCCTTAAGAAGAACTTCTTGGGTCACTTCAGCCCCTGGAGAGCCAGGAGGTCCCTGGGGGCCAGGAGGACCTGGTGGACCTGGTGGGCCAGGCTAACAGAAGACAGAAAAAACTCCTTTTATGCTTAATCCTAAAATCAATAACTGCAATCCATAGATGATCAGTGAAATAAAATTCTCTTTGAAAGAACAGGGAGTCTGTCTGAGGGTTTTTACCAGGGGCCGTTTGCGTTTGCGACACTTTCCAGCAAAGTTTCCTACAGGTCGTTTGACAAAATCCATCCATGAACCCAGGGGATCCACCCTCTGGTGATCAGAAATCTGCAGACATGGAAAATTATAAACCAAATATGAACATTCATTAAAGCTAATTCCTTTGCATCAAAAGCCTGCAAAACAAAAAAGACAGTGTAATTTGCTGTACGATATTTCTGCCTTGTGGGATGCCGATGCACAGGAGAAACTCCAATGAGTCATTATTTCTTCCTTTTAACCATCTTTAGAAAAGCTTGGCCTAAGATGCAATAAAAAGTTGTCAGACACCAGGGAAGGCCACTGAGGGAAACCTCCATCCCTCCCCTGACTCTCCTGCCCGCACAGAGGCTTTTCACTTTGCCATCAGTCACCGACATCCGTCAAAAGCTTCGGCTTGTGCTTATTTTTTTTCTTTCCAGATAATTCACTCAGGTGGACGTCACTTCTTATTTGCCTAACAGGCTCAGATGAATGTAAACAAACCTTGTCAGGGGATTTTTTTTCCTTCTTTTCAGAGCATTAAAATTTCCATGAACACCTTGGTGAAAAATGAGAGTGTGATGTCAGCTCTGTGGACCACAGGCTTCGATTACTGTAATTTATAACAGCTTTAACCCAAGATACTCCTTCAGTTTTACAAATACTGAACATGTAATTAGTTATGGGATATGTTTAGAAGATTTAGGTATGTTTTAGGACAGTGGGTGTTTTCTAATGCTCTAAAATACCTCATTTATAATGAATTACTGTACAGAAGACTGGGATCTGCTGGAGAGATAAGAAGCCCTCTGGAAGCAACATTTTTATGTAGAGTGCTCAAACTGCTTTATTTTTGTTTTAGTAACATGTGAAGCTGAATGTAGTCCAATTAAAGCAAGAACAAATCTTACTCCATCCCTTTCCCAAATGTCAAGAGCCTTCATTTGAGATAGAAGAGGAGATAAAGACGAGCCATGGAGGTGAGCTGTCTGAAATGGAATTTGTTTAGGTTTGGCAGAGAGACACGGATCACTTATCTGCTAAACCAACATGCCCCTTACTGCACCGCTAAAGACTTACCTCTTATTCCACCACAACAAAGCAACTCCTTGTTTGGCTATTCAATATGTTGGAATAAAAATGAGTTTTTTAAGGTTTGGGACTCTGAAGTACTCGCTCCTCGTCTTCCTCCCGCTCTCCCTTTGACAGCAGACAAAATAAACAACTTAACAGGCGTTGCACAGACTCCAAGTGAAATTGTTATGGGTAACTTTTGAGACCTGGATACGGATAAAAGCAAGACTGATTGGGTCAAAATTACTTTTACCCAAATCAGTTCTGTTTCCATTACACCAGAGCCAGAGGTGCATACAGCTTTTTTGCTTTTTAATGTTTGTTAGCATGCTAGCTCTTTAAAAATGGCTCATATTTGCAAAACACATCAAGCTTATTTGTCTTCAAAATTTTAATAGCAAGTCAACTCTTCTCATTTGTCTGCATCTTATATATGAAGCTAAGCATGTTAGCTTGAATGTTAATGCTGGAGACAGGGGAGAGGAGCTAGCTTAATTTTAATAAAACATCTAAATCTGCTTCACAGCTCTGTTAAATTCATCCAGATTTCTTACTTAGGTTGTACGTAAGAGAGCAGAAATGTTAAATGAGCTTGAAGTTTTTGGTTTGGGGTTTTTAAGAAGCGCCAGACAAATTTTCTCACTGAGGAGTCCTCAGTGATGGCTAATTGCCTCCTGTCCTTGCTTAGAGCTTTCTAAAGCGAGTAAAAGTTAGTCCATTGTTGACTCTCGTCTTACTTCTTGCCCTTTACTTTTAACTTTCTTTTCCTTGCTCCATTCGATAATGTCCCCTTGGGTTTCTTTGAATCTGGCACTAAGCCAAATGTTTTTTATTGTTTTTACTGAAATGGACTTTTTTTTTTCAACTGGATAGCTTGATCTCACATTTTTCCTTATCCATGGCTGTGTTGTGATTTTACTGTCTTGATTCCATGGTACTTGCATTGCAAACCACATTTCCCCAAGAGACAAGGACAATAAAAGCAACTAAACTGAGGGGTATGCTTTGATGCTACTAAAGTCAAAGTGGCATCAAAACGAGGAAGAAGAATTGCGTTTTAAAACTGGAAAGTTAGGATACTGGAGGCCCCTTGCTTCAAGGATGGACTAGCTCAAAGATAGCCCTATAACTTAATCCTGCTGTTTTCCAGAAGTCTGAATGTTGCTTGATTGACGTTTTTTGCAAAAATACCAGTTTTTTGGTCGTAACGTAAAGTTATAAGCACTAAGTATATGTTAGTCCTGTAAATTAGTCCTTGAGGGCCAGTGTCCCTGTAGGTTTTCATAGTGTCCTTGCTGCAACACAACTGACCCAAACTAGTCAGCAATTAGCTTGTTTGTAATTAGCTTGTTCAAGTCTGAGTCATGTCTGTTGCAGCAGGATCACTTTGAAAACCTGCAGGACTCCAGCCCTCGAAGACCAGGATTGAAGATCCTTATAAAAAGTTTTCATTCACATTATCTAAGATATCATCAGTGTTATTACTGTAACCTAACGAACGCCGACACAAAATGCTCTGTAAATCCTAGAAAAAAAGCTTAATTGTACAAAAAAGCCTTCTATCTAAAGCTCTTGGCTGTGTGCACATCAGCCTGCTGTAAGCGCAGGTCACATGACCCAGGCGCCAAATATGTCTTAATCATCTGGGTCAAGTTTGTTTTCCATCCCAAGAATTCAAACTAAACATTAGTTGCATTTATGTACAATGATGTGATGGCGATGATGATGTACATCCCACCAATGTCTGTTTATATCACATGAGGGTGATTGAAAACTGTTTCAATTTAAATAGTTTTATCCTTTTTTTAGTTTGTTTTAATGTTTCCTTTACAATGTGCTGCTTTCAATATTTTCTGTAAAGCACTCTAAGTTGTCTTGTACATGAAATGTGCTGTACAAATAAACCTGCCTTGCCTTGTCTAACGCCTCATGGAAACTAAAAATGAGTGGTTCCAGACTGATCCATAGTTTCGCATTGGTCTGCTGATGTCAGACTAAAAATGGCATCAATCCACTCGCACCTTCTACTCAACATGACAGCCAATCATCACATTTTCCAACAAATGTCAAACAATTGCTTTAAGACACCAGGAAGGTAAATGAAATACTTACAAGTTGAAGACCAGAGATTATTTGACCTTTAAAGCAGTATCAGCTGAAGTTGGGCCACACACATGATTTATAATTACACACCTTCTACATTGGCTATGTAAAAAGAAAAAGGCAGCATATCGTTGCCAGGAAATCAGTCATACTCTGCACGTTATCCTCTTCAACACACACCATTGTAATTAAACCATTAAACTGTTCCCCTCAGGGATTTTCTGTGCTCAAGAAAGAAAAGCTGTAACCAAGGTAATAATTACCTTCATTTCTGAGTTAGGAAATAACAGCAAATCACTGTATAAATAATTGAATCATCAGCTTAAGGAATGCCCAAATCTTTCCATTAAATACACCGTGTTCCCTTCTTGTCTATCCATACTGTTGGAGAATTACAAGCGCAAGTGACAGCTGGCATGGTGTACTCAACTTGCCAAAAACTGCCTGATTCATTGTGTGCAGGTGGGTCTCTGTCTGAAGCAAGGGCTTCAAAGACTGTAGACTTTCAGACACAAAGCGCATACAGCCGGCCGACACAGAAAACCCTGTGAGAGGCCCTCAGTCTCTCACTCCACGCAGTCGTGCGCGGCGTAAAGTAAACTGCGGATTCGCCGGCATAACTATGCATCAGCACGGACAAGTCGTGAACAAAGTGGGGAGGGAGTGGATCCAGGTATCCGTCTGAAGGTTGATGAAGACCAGCGGGGCCCTGGCTTTGATCACCGCTGATGTACGAGTGCCTCAACGTTGTCTCATCTGTCAGCAACAGTAAGAACACACCTTTCCAACACAGGCCAGGAGAATGTGTCAGGTTTTTTTTCCTTCAAAAGTGAGATGTTAAGTCCTCTAGACAGCATTTATCCACATTGATGGGGCACTAAAGAATGGGATGCATTGTATCCTAGGGTGTGTTTTATCCCCTCCCAGACTAAGTCAATCAGCTATCAGTCCAACTGTGTTTGCTTGTTATCACTTTCCTGTATGTTGGTTAAATAAAATGTTTATCCTGCCGGTATTTGAGTTACAAACATGTAGGAACAAGATCATTGAGTGTAGGGATTACTGATGCATTAACAATTTGCAAAATGTTGTTTTTATTTCAGATTGTGTAAAGAAGCATTACTGAACCCTAAATTCAAGCTACCTCTACTCTGAGCTCTCTCCAGACAATAAAAGTCAGTCCAAAGCTGATTCCAGATCTTCTTGCTATCTCTGTCTCTTTCTCTTCTTTCTTTTCATCTTTTCCTCTGATAATGTCCTCTTTTGTTTCTTTGCATAATCCCTGTGGTACATGCTCAGAACAGCTGGTCTATTAATATTTGCATGCCAGCATGGTGTGCTGGTTAGCATCATCACATCGTAGCAAAAAGCTCCCTGGTTTGAACCTTTTTAGAGTTTGCATGTTGTTCCCGTGCATCCATGAATGTTGCTGAATTCTCTCTGGTAGTGTGTAATATCGCTGTCAGACTCGCACTGAAGAATATTTTTGGTAATTTTGAAAAGAAACATGAACTATGTTCAACTATGTTCAAATATGTGGAAATGTCCGGGACAGGTCAGTAGGGTGGGACATCTTTGTGTAATAACTTGTCCAAAACATTTTTTGTGCGTTCAGCCAAAGCTACGTGCTGCAACGTTTCCGTTCTAATGACGTGGTTGCTAGCTGGAAATGTCTCAGGGAAAAGATTGTAATGTTTGTCTGATTGTAAACAGTATAACAGATAGATTTTGCGCCATTATAGCTATTCACAGCCATTGGGGCTTCAGTGCTCTCACTTAATAGGCTCCAGATATAAACAAATAAAACATAAGTTAAAAGTAATGAATGACATTTACCCGTTGTTGTAATAGAGTAGTTTTGGGAAGTTTTTCAAATTTTGTAAGTGTTGAAATAAGTCATTTTTCTTTTACTCAAGTACATTTTGACTTGGGGTGCAAGGATGCACATAATTTACAATTCGGTTCAGTTCTTTAGTGTCACATTTAGATATTTTTTCAATAGAAAAAATGATTTTTATATTTCTTTTTACTTCTATTTTTTAAAAGTAATTACAAATATTAAAACACTTCAGTTCCAATGTTGGAATCTCTCAAAATGTCGGATGGTCTTTAGATTTTTCCATCATCAATGTAATAAAAACAGTTAAAGACAGAAATAATTCTGTTAACTCGGAGCCTGCTTCAGTGACGCATGTTGGAGGAGCTCTGTGGAGCAGCTGAGCTCAGATCCACTGAGCTTTCAACCCTGATGCATCATCAGAGGACAAGTTCATAAATATTTTGTATTGTTCAATACAATACTCACGGTTCAGTACCCGTATTGAACAATTTGATACAAGATCATGTATTGTTGCACCCCTAATTTTGCCCCAAGTAATTTTACTTTTCTACAGTGGATCTTCCCCCATTACTGTGGGAAAGAAAAGCCTGAGCGGTGTCATTCCCCACATCATGGATTGTCAATCGCCGCAGCCACTCTGTCGTACCGCCATGTGCTTTTTTTATATATATATTGATTGTTCAGTAAAAACCATCCATCGTTTTTAGATGGGGCTTTTTTACAGTTTCTGAAACTTTTCCTTCCTCTGCAAAAAAACAAAAAAAAATGTCATTAAGCCTCCACAGTTCCCTGTTGGTAGTCCACACAAATCAGAGAGATGCAGTTCAGCACTGCATTACTGTGTGCTTATCCACCACAAGCCAACATCCCAGAGTTATTTGAATATCAACAACTTTGTTTGTAAAAGCAGAGTCATTGATTATGTTGATTTGCCTTTACATGCTCTATGAAAAGTATATTACCCTCAACCCTTAAACACTATTCTGCATCTGTATGTATAGTCAAGACTCTCATAATTATGCTTTATGAATCTGCTGGGAGATTCAAGAAACCGAAGGCATTTTATTTTTTACAAATATCATGCTTTTAAGTCTTAATGTTTGAAAGTACTTGAATCACAAGGGCCCACTATTCAATTCAAAGGGTTTGAGGGGAAAGAATCCTTCGGATCTCTGCCAGCGTTTACTTTTCTCACTGGAATAGGATCAGAATGGTGTCAGTCGGTGGTGAAAACCACAGAAATGACTCCTCAGTGAGCTAACTTCTCTTTTAAAAAGACTTTAGCTCATAAAATATATCTCAAAATGTCAAGATATATTTCTAAGAAATATCAGGTGCAGCTAAGTTAGACACACATCTAATAAACAGACATACACCAAGAGTAAGAAAGGAGAGAGAAAGCAATATGAGTAAATTATATGTTGCTTAATGGTTGTATTCAATAAACTTTTCCCAATCTTCACCCCATGAAGTGCCTCGAGTGCTTGTATATGCAGCCATGGCGCCTTACTGATATAGTTCATTAGTGTGATGATCATTGTGCATAATCAGCCCTATTTATTGATTTAGCTAACATTTAAAAGTACCTAGAGATAGTTTTATGTCAATTATTTTACTTTTCTTTGTTCATTAAGTTGAAAGGTTTTGGGATAAATTGGTGAGTCATTGCAGGCCATTCACAGAGGCCTATAAGATTTTATTACCCAGAGAAAAATGACTCCTCTGTGTGTGCCTTTTAAATGTGTTTTTCATGTCATTTGGAGAAAATTAGCTAGAATTTATTTGAAGCAATAAAATGGGAAATATTCCCCTGGGGCAACGTGCCACCAAAAACACAAACACAACTGTTAAAACATGTCTCTGGGGCTGCAACCAGATACGGAAACTCTACTCCTCTGCAGACAGCTCCTGAATTCTTCCACGTGAACAGACGAACTTATCTTATTTTCCCTTCGTTATCTGTTGTTCTACCTGGTCGTACACACTATCCGACATGAAACATTTTGCTGCTGATAAAAATGTTGCACATGCAGGTTTTAAGGCTGCGCAGGTTGACAGAGAGCCTTAAATAATCCCTTGTTTTTACATCGCTGTTCTGCTCCCTGTGCAGTCATCCGTGCATAAGTGGAAGGGCCTAACCCTGAGCCGGTGCCGCCCTGAGAGGCAGGGATCCCCGGGCTACATGGGACAAGGGGATCCTGCTAACCTGCGTGCATCCCAGTCGTCATGCATCCACGACAACGTTCCCCACCGCTGCTCTTCAAAGATGTAGATTACCTTGAGGATTTATCGCGCAAGACCTTAACATAGTCAGGCATGCAATGTTGACTCTGCTCTCTTTTCACTGTATGATTACACAACTTGCAAGCTTACGCGCAATAAAAATTATTTAAACACTACGAGAATGCCCTGATTAGCTCCATAAATCCTGCAGCAACAAATTTTAAGTGTTAATAGTTATAAATGATATTTTGTTTGCACATTATTTCTAATATGGCCTAATTTTGAGTTTCAGTTTCTTACCGTTTTATTGCTGTTCCAACAAAAATAATATTCTTACTTTTATGGGAGAGAAAGTGAAAAAAAGAATTTGTGTTTATGCTCAAGAATTCTGCGTGGACAACCTTGGCTTCCTCTTGATACAACAAGGCAAAATAAGCTTAAAGAAGCCATGATTGCTGTGTCACATCTGTTTTGTGTACAAATTATAGCTTTAAAAGTGGAGTGAGTGCTCATTTTCCCTGTGGTAGGTAAAATGAGCTGTTGAAAAGCACCAATGATCCAGATCCATCTCAGGTATAGGATTTACCATGGGGCTTTAGTGTGGGCACAACATTAATGTAAGCAGTCATTAGATTCTCCTTCTTTTAAGCAGGTTATATCTGGCTCTAGACTGGGTTTCAAAGAAAGTGCAAAATGTATTTCTTTTCGCACTTTTACGCAACCAATTTGCCCCTACATGGTTGGCTTACAGGCGCTTGGGGAAATGTGATAGGTGGTGACACAAATGGGGAATACAGAGTGTTAAAGTTCCAGTATTTAGGGGGGAGCTTACTGGCAGAAATGCAAGTTAATATTAAAAACTTTGTTTTCATTCGTGCAGAATTGTGAGAGTAAGAATCATAACTTGTTCTCTTCTTTTTCTTAATGAATTTTATTGTAGCGCAGACTGAATAGACAAAACAAAAACTTTTATTTTGGCCACTGTAGTTGCTTTATGGTTCAGTCTCATGTTAAAACTTTGTGCTGATGGATCATGGTGACGGATTTCAGTCCCCATTCGTAGACGGAGTGGGACATATCGGTAAATAAGCTCAAAAGAAGTTGTTTTTAACGTGTGGTATAGATGCGGTTCAATGGTTTGGGGCTTTTTGGCAAATAGGTTCCTAATAAGGTGGTTGTTTTAAACCTTTACAAATAGCTGGTCTATTTTGAGAAAAGCATTGGGAATAAACAAAGTAAAGGGAAATGTAGACACTAGACTCCTGAATGGGTTATGTACTTCATCACCACACCCTCCAGCCTCCTGATGAAGACTTTCTTAACCCTTCAACTGGCTGCTTTACACTAGAGCACTTTATTCAGTAGCTATGATTAGGGATGCACTGATACCATAGTTTTTTCAAACCAAGCATAAGTGCTTCTCTCTGTACTTGCTAATAATCAGTAGATATGAGTACTAATAGATCCCATTACACTTCACTGGTGGAGTGTGAAGCAGAAAGTCAGATGTGAAATATCAAACAGCTCATCCTGGAGCCATTTTCTAAATGTTCGGCTGGAAAACTGTCAGAATCTTCATAAATAAAGAGGATAAAGTTTTTTTTAGTGCATTATGTTAACAGCTGTATGAGGCATAGAAAATGAGCTTCTCTCGTGGTGAATTCAGATTTTTAGAATAGCGTCATAGATGACCAGGGTAAAATTCAGTTTGATTTAATCCTGCTGTTGCACATTTTCATCACTTCCTGTACGCTGTTGCTCTTTATTGTGAGCTTTGGACGCACCTTCAGACCGAACCTGAAATATATTGATATTATCTTGTGTCGTTAATAGACACGACTGATTTTACTCCAAGCCACAGCTGATAAATGGTGCTTTTAGAGACATTATCAGAATCAAGCAAGATTAAGGGATTTCTATGAAACTGACATGAATCCAAGTAAAACAGCCGCTCTGTGTCTGTGAGGCGGAAACGCGACCTCCCGGTTTATTTTACTCGCAAGTTCCAGATGTAATGACAAAATATTGTTTATTTGTTTCTTTTTCACACTTTCCGGCAGCTTCATGAGGTCATTTTACATGTTAAATAAGCGTGACACAGGTTCACCGTCATGCCACAGTTCACATCATGCAGCCTATCTGTGCTCCTGTTTCCTGTGGGATTCGGCCTTGTCTCATATGTGTGGGTTGATCCTGAAGGTCCCACACGCCGCCCCATTAATCATCACTCGGGATGAGAGAGAGGAAACAAAAACCTTTGCTTCAGGCTAACTCCAGCTATTACTCAACACGCCAGGCGTGATGTTTGACTCGACTCCCTCCATTAAAGCCATCGGAGATCCCTCACCCTCTTAGCAGTGACGGATTCCTCTCATTTCAAGAGTGCAGAGCAATAAAGCCCGTACCTCTGACAACCCGCTCTAAGAGGTTTGTGGAGATCACACTTGTTTCATCAAAAGAATTTCCTGTCCGTCATTTTCAAATGGAAAATCTCAGGAGGAATGCCGTGCCCGGCTGCATGCTGCCAGCAGCCCACGCACGGGATTGGTCGGACAGAAACGCCATCATAAGAACTGTTTCCACCGACCACGAGGGGGAAAAAATGTAAATGTGGAGTGAAAATGTTTGGCTAGAGCTGCTTGCCAAGGCAGCTCCAATATACACGCTGTTTTCTGTGAGACCTAACAGATGTGTAATAACATAAACTCACAAACTGCCCAAAGACAGCAGGTTTACCACTGTTCATGGTGTGTGGCATGTTTTTGCCTTCATTTCTAATTCCCTTCAACACAATCCCACCAACAAACGCAACCTTGAATTTGTCCGCCTCTGACTTGAATCTCAGGTTCAGGCGGAGGTGACGATGTTTGGCGAGGGCACTATCTGGCATAACATGGCGTCTTAAGAGTGATTATGTCATTACCGTCTGATTGTGGGAGATGAGATGAAAAGAATGTCAGCGACGGAGGCACAGGGGGCTAATCCTTGCTGAGGTGTTCCCTTTCAGGACCGTTTCTATGGGGCTTTGTGAGGGGCTTACACGGCATGCTGCCCTGGGCCACACCGCCCCTATCGGATGTCCCAGACGCAGCGGAGTCGTGCATGACAGAATCAATGGGCCGGGGCACAATAACACTGGTCTTTAAATATCTAACTTTCTCAGTAGGGATGGGCGATAGTGCAAATTTTGGTATCAATACGATACCATTCATTTCTGGGGCTTTCTCTGCGATATCAATACTGATACCAATAGCTTTTTCCCTATATAAGACTATATAAAAACCATTTTTATTGGAGGAGCATTATGAATAAGTCAGGACAAAATTACTTGAAAGAAATGCTTTTAAAATTATCGATAATACATTAAACAGAAAATTAAAAACAAATAAGTTATGAATAACTAAAACTGTGGACTACAAATTGAAGTAAAATTAATTACAATTCTTTAAATGGAAACTCAATGCTGAATCATGTGACACGGAAGATCCAGAAGTAAAACATGTAGATTCGTTTGTTAATACAAAACAATGATATTCACAGTGAAACTAAATAATGAAATTGATGTTTTTTGCTTTTATCACACAACTGTTTGAGAAAAAAAAGTCTGCAGTGCAAATGAGTTAAACAGAAGAAAATTTTGCTATTGGTTGGTTCTCATTCACATTCTTTGTTTGTTTTTTTTTACAATAAAAGTATCGATACCATCCGACTGGAGTCCATTGATACTGATCATAGAATCGATATTATCGAAACTGGTATCGACCTGCCCATCGCTATTTCTCACAGCCTGTAAGGCTTCACTAAAGGAAGAAGCTCCCCGTGTGAGTGTGTGTGTGTGTGGGGTTGGGGGGTGGAGGGGGGGGTCAATCCTCAACAGGCTCCAGCGCTGACACAAGGTCATCCTTCATAGTTGCTGCTTTTACAGAGCGAACCAAGTCAAATAAACAGCAGCAGGCCGCAGCCACCTACAAAGCGTTTCTTAAAGACACAAAGGAGACCTCGCTGTGTGGTTTCACGCTGAGGGGGGGGGGGGGGGGGGGGGGTAGGCTACCCCGAGACGTGGAGGCTGGTATATGTGGCAGCGTTAGTTGCAGGTGAATGCCAACATTAGGGGGGGGCCGCAAG
>JAVQJG010191541.1:0-13040 GCA_036024015.1 Craterocephalus amniculus | reverse complement strand
TTCATTTCTGTTGGACATTTCTTTTATTTACTTTAAAATGTTTTTTTTTCTGGTAACAAATCTATTTAAATTGTATAAGTTTTATTTACCAGTTACTCTCTCTCTCCTGTTAAAGCAGAACTTTGCAACTCTAGCTTGGAGCTCCCCCTACTGGTTTAATTTGACAGCTTACTGTCGTAAAGTTTATACATCCCCCCTGCACCCCCGTAGCACAGACGCATCTTCTCTGCCTGTCTCTTACCTATTCTGATCCCTGAATATGTTTCTAAGCCCCTACTAGCTTGTTGATGCTACTGTAGTAGCTATGTTTGTAGCAGCAGAGTCCCATGTGTCCTGCAGCTGCCGTTTTACCCGCGATTTGCGGGTAAATATTCCCGTTTATCTGAGGATTATATTTTTTCTGGTGCGGGCGGATCGCAGGTAAGAATATGAATTTTATTTAGTTTTTGTAGACGTGACTGGTGTTTTACTGAGGCTGTTTGGCACCGGGGCGGCCCGTTACCTCGGTGTGTCGCTTCACCCCGGCACCCAGCACAGTGAGGGAGAGTTTCCCTGCTGCTGCTTATGTGACTGAGGAACAGACAGCACGGCTGGAAACAGGGACAATGAACCTTATTTATGCGGGACTCTGGAAGTCTGAAACAACACGTTTCTTCCTCAGCACGGTTTGTTTTTAATCCATTGCGCCGCTGGTTTGCAACACGTCTGTGTTGGTCAGGTAACCCAGCTCCAGGCCCTGACGCAAGCTACGTGAACCGATTTTTCACTCTGGTCCGGCAGAGCCAGAGTGAGGAGCCAGTGTCTGGCTGTGTAGAGCCAGTTTAGAGGAGCTGATGTTTAGATGGTGGAAATCCAAAGAACCGATGTTTAGTCTGGCTCCGATTTGCTCTAAACTAGCACTTTTAGCGGCTCGGTTGTAAAGGGGTCTGAGTGCCGTAAAGCCGGTTTTGTTCTCGCGAGATGTGTTCGGGTCTCTCCTCCAAAAGTTGCAAATGCTGTTTTCATACAGAGACACCGGGGGGAGGGGAGAGACTGGCGAATCACCCCGCCAAGTCTTTGTTTACCACCACAGGGATTCTAAAAACCATTTATTGAGGCAAATTAGCTGCATAGTTCTCCTTTAAAGGTGCTGTTGGATGAGACTCGCACCTCCAAACCAAAGAAGCAAAGTGGATACATTGCCTTTGGGTCTGGGACAATATGATCTTTCAATGCTTTATCGCATTTCGATTATTACTACATGAAGATCATGATATGTTGTCATTAGTTGTGTGCTACTTGATAAAGCTTTCCAATGATGTATAATACAACACCAATTTGTATCATTAAAGTGGATAAATAATTGACTAAATACAAATGTTCTTATTTTTTGTGCAAAGCTGTATAAACACAGATTCATCTATGGACCAAGTACCTAATCCTGATGTGTCTGAAATTCCACAATCATAATATTTGAACCTAAAAGCACATTCAGTTGAGTGCAAACAAACAGGAATTGACCTCCCATATATCCTAAATTCATCATCCCATTATCTATCCTGGGACACTGATTCAGATTTATGTTATCAATACATTTATACAATTAATCCTCTGATACAGTGAATTTATCTTTATTCCAGTTTATTAAACGAGGATGTGAGTATGTGTTTAAAACATCACCGTACCTGATCAGGAAATCTCTCAGTTGAGCAAACTCACAATGGTTTGGATTTTCGACTGGAACAAAGAAAATCATGATCAAAGAATGATTGACATCAAATCTGTGGAAAAGGCACCAAAATCCTGAATACGACCTAATGGCTAACACACTCACCCTCTACGATTCCCCATGCTGTCTTCCTCCCTAGAACTCGCTTGCCATTCACTTGGTATTCTTTATCACTCCCCACAACTGCAAAGGGCATCGTTTCCTGCGGACAGATACATTTTCCACACGGTACAGCATGTCAATAGAAGCTGCTCAAGGCTCAGAAGATTATTTGAGTCTATTACACACCCATGCGCCCTGACTTTCCTCTGAGATGAAGCAATGGTTGTGTGGACCAGATGGAAAACCATCAGAGAGGTGTAAAAGTATAAACCGGACAGAGTACTCACTCTGATCTTATCATTGTCACTTTTGTCCTCCATATCGTCATCAAACTCCTTCTGTGGGTAAAACTCAATTCCACCCGATTCCAGCTCCTTTCTTACCTGCAACATAAACCATAGCAAAAGAAATACAACAACAGGAACACCATCACTCCACAGAGGCTGTACTTATTGTAAACCCAACTTTAACCCTGGTGAATAAGTTATTAGAGCAGCTCTAACCCTTAAAAGTCCAAACCATTTTTCGCTATTTTCGGTTCTCCTGTTTTTTTTAAATGTAAAAATGAATGTAGAACCTAAAACCCTTCAAGGCAGAGTCAACATACAAGCATTATTTCCTTCAGGACAACATCAGTTGTCAGGCTATGAAGCCAAAATGATGTAAAATAGATATAGCACCATCAAGGCTAACCAAAAATATAATCAAACCTTTTCTCATATGCATAGTATTCTCAAATCTTTGCTTTCAGGAGGAAAAAAATGGCCACCGTATCAAACATTCCCACATTTACACCTTTACCTACAGGTGATTTTAGTTATTTACAGTTACTTATGCTACTGTTTATCTACTATCTTTACAAAACCAACTCTCTCTGACTCAGCTCGTTGTTGATGGTCTGTGGTGTTACTTTATCCCAGACTTAAAGGACCCTTATTTTTGTATTTTTAGGCAGACATATAATTTTCTTGTCATTTATTAATCTTTGACTGCTCCTCATTGGACATTACTGTCAATTTAAAGACCCACTATATAACAGCTCTGTCCAGACAGTAAAAAACTGTCTTTTCTTTACTCATGTCTTATCTCTTTCTCTTCATTGGCTCTCTCTAGTTTCCTTTCTTCCTCTGATAATGTCTTCAAACGTTTCTTTGCTGAGTCCGCCGGCGTGCGTTCAAAATGGCCCGTCTCTTAGCAACATTTTGTCGGCAATCTTTTTTATTATGAAAAAAGTGATAAACTATTGTTTTATCATGGATTACTCATTGTGGATTTCCCATATAGAGCAACCTGGATGGGATATAAATGCCTAGAAAACTTCAGAAGATCACCTAAAGGGTAAGCTATCCAGCGGATCCAGCAGAATGTGCACTCAGCGCACTGTAAGTCAGAAAACTGGTGGAACTCACCCGCTGTTTGAACTCTTGCCTCTCCTCGATGGTCATTGTGTCTGCTTTGGCAATGATGGGAATGATGTTGACTGAATGACTCAAGCGTTTCATGAACTCGATGTCCAGCTGCCGAAGACTGAAGCAGAGAGAGTGAGTCAGTCTGAATAACATGTACTAATAATAATAACATCCTCTGAGGCAGCTGATATAAAACAATGAGAGATGATTCGGGGGTTGGCAAATACTGAGAGGAAGCGCAGGAGTTATTTTTACTGTCATATGTCACCCGTCTTTGCAGCATTCACTAAAGACCTACAGTGCAAATGTTCTTGAAAAATGGGCTCATCACTAAACAAAGGCTCCAATATTTATATAGCGGCTTATAAAGCATCCTCTTGGTCTAAATTGGAGGCTGGGAGGGATGTTAAACAGTGGCAGGAATATACAAAAGACTATCTGTTTATCCAAAGAGCAATTTCACAGTTGTCAAGAGCTGCTAATTATGAGGTGCTCGGAGGAGGGAGAGGGTGTTACCTGCCACTTAAAGTAACACCTGATTTACGGCTTTTTCAAGTGAAAAGTCTCTCCCTGTGTGACTTCTTTTTCCTGCAGATGACTGAAAAATGTTGACGAGGAGGGTTGACCCTGTCAAAGCTGTACTCACGAATGACCAGTTGGGGAAATAAAATAGAGGCAGCAGTGGACTCTGGTGTCAGGGATGCGCCTCTTCCTGGTGATGTTGACCTCCTCCTTCAGGAACTTTTCAAACTGCTCATTTATGTGCTTAGAAATTGGCTCCCAGCTGTGGATAAACAAAGCAGGTCAGCATGTTTAATAGAGCCTGGAACTAGTATAGTTGTACAGTCTTGAGCCACTCTTCATTAATAAATACATGGCCAAGAAAATGGGAGACAAGCACAATAATTTATTTGATGTATTCATACTGTAATCTTCAGGAATAATTATCCAAGTTTCTTCAAGGACTTTCCAAATATTATTTGGCACCACTTGTCTATTTTCCTCAGACTTTCTTAAGGACACACTGCACAGCATGAATCTTTTAAGAGAAATGACAAGTTTTCAGCTGGTAGCTTTTTAGGAATCACCTTGATGGTGCAAAACTACCAGGTGTCAAACTGTGCCATCTATGGATTTTTTGCTAGCTATAACAAAAGAAATGGGAACAAATAGCGGGGTTTTTATGTGGACTACTAGCAGCAAAGTGTTGAAAAATACTAATTAAAATTGGTTCTTTGCTAAATTGTCTGTCATTTTGACAAAGCAATGGTTAATCCTTTAAGTTTGGTGCCTTATTATTGCTTTTTTAAAAACTGATTATTGTTAAATGGGTTAGTAATAAGGGTGCATCGATTGATCGGCCGACCGATCTCCTTAATTTTTAGGGATCACATTGGCCGATCACATTGGAGAGCAAAGATTTGCAATTTGTACTTCATTCAAGTCCAAAATAAGTTGTAGTGAGGCTGCAAACAAAGGGTTCAATACGATATACGTCACTGGCCAACCTATTAATTTATATACGAGAACACTACCTCATAGTTTTTATGCTTTCATGAGTATTGTAATTCTTTTTTAATAAAATAAAATTGGAACACTGAAGCTGTCTGCTTTCAATTATTAAATTAAATGAAAAAGGGTAATTGGCTAAGACTGGAATCGGCAGGTCAGGCTTAGTAAAGATTGGTGATTGGCCAGAAAACTGGAATAGGTTTGCAAGCATAATTATTCTGTATTCTTATTAATTATTCTGTAAATGACTAAACTGAAAATGAGTGGAAAAAATAGAAAAAGTCCAAAGAAAAACTTTCAAAAAGTCTGGAGAACTATTTGTTCAAGGCCACTTTACAAACAAGTCTGGCTGCTTTGAAGCTAAATTTAAGACATGCTTGAGACAGTTGCAGAGTACTGTGCTGCATTACAACAATACTGTTGTTTTCCACAAGGGTAAAATAAAATAAATAAATATGTTCTTGGTAAGATCAAGTAGTTCTTATGAGGATTTAAGGATCTGAGAAGTGTAAAACTCACCAGTTGTCATTATTAATTTGGTCCCCAAAGCCCGGAGTGTCGACAACTGTCAGTTTCATCTTGACACCCCCTTCTTCAATCACTATAAAAACAAAGATAAAAACCATAAACATCATACAACTCATTCATCTTTGATGAACCCGTAGGTAAAGTATGTCCAATGGAAACTTTTCAAGCGTATTTTCAGTCATGAGATTTCTACGAAACACTGTTTAGAAACCAGTATATGATCATGGATCCCTATGACTATGGCAAGGACTTATAGAAGATCTTCAGACTTTTTAAACAGAACTTTGCCAGCAAGCTGCTGGTTTCAAATTTCATATGGTTAGAAAATGAAATTCAGGAAATTGAACATATAAAGTAGCATTTATGCTGACTTTTTGGAGTTATGAACTCTGAACAAAAGAATCAAAGATGAGGTCATCTGGCTACACAGATCAGTAAACATGCATCCTGTAGACCAAAGACATCTCTGAATGGATGGAAGTGTTATGGTTTGGGTCCGGGCAGCTTGCAGTCTCTGAATTATCCATCAATTCAGCAATATATGAATTGTTCCCTGGCATCAATTTAAGGCCATCTGTCCATCTGCTGAAATGGAAAATTCCAACAGGACACGTTTTCTCATGGAAGAAGCTGATAGATATGGAGTCAGCAGAAGAACGGTGAGAAGTTATTTCTGTTAAAGAAGGCACATGATGTCTTTGTACTATTACCCTTGTTTGACATTATTCATAGTAAGAAAAAAAAGATTAAATGTTTTCTTGCTCAAAACTGCAAAAAAGTACCTATTTGAACCCTAACCCTAACAGGGACATAGCAAATAAATGATGGATTTGACCAAACTGGGATTTTTACTGTATGTGTCCATGCAAGGCTGCACTTAAGCTGCAGCTCTGATTGCACAGAGCATGATAACGTCAGGTCATTATCAGCTGGAGGCCATGCTTTCATCATCATATAAACTGTATGCTACAGTACTCAATACTCTTCTCAGTAGAGAGGGGGGTTACATTTATCATAGTTTTGGAGCTAAACAGTCATTATGCATGAATGCTGTGATGAGCACAGCCCTGCACACCATATGGTGAAAAGTTCCTGATCCACTTTAAATTATAGCTGTCTGCCACAGTGACTTATACTGGAGGAGGTGCACCACAGTCAGTGCCGTTGACTACAGCTAATATCCACTGCACTGCGGATAAATTAGGCCTTTTCCAAGCCCGCATCATGGCAGACTGTTGCTATTTTGTTCTCTTAATCTCAGCAGGGATTTTTTTAAAATAAGAGGGATTTTTTTTTATCAAAAAAAAAAAAAGCTACCTGATTGTTCACAGACCACAGTTTGAGCTACAGTATGTCTACCTCACTGTGCCACTTGTCAGGCTGGAGGAATTATTGTTACCATGGAAACACACTTCTGAAGTTGCCTCGCATTGTGCCAGTGAATATTTCTGACTTCAAATTAGGGCACATTCATCTCCGTAAACCTGTCTTACTTGCATCAGGTGAGGAAAACAAAGTGAAAATTTCTTATTATGTTTGTCAAATTATGTCAGTATTACCTCTGAAGCTCTGCTGGGACTTTCACACAAAACCATCTCTGGGGTTTACAGAAGATGGTCTGAAAAAAAGAAACTATCCAGAGAGCAGCGGTTGTCAGGGTGTCAGAGGTCTTGTTGATGTTGGAGGTCAAAGGAGAATGGCAATGACAGAAGGGCTACAGTAACTAAAATAACCACCCGTTAGATCCAAGGTATGCAGCATACCATCTCTGGATGCACAGCAACCAACCCTGAAGCAGATGAGCTACAGCAATCAAAGACCACACTGGGGGCCACTCCTATCAGCTAAGAACAGGGAACGAGGGCTACAGTTTATATAGGCTCTGTAAAACTGGGCTGGACTGGAATAAAATGGTCAGGTGGAAACATGGATCCATCCTGCCTCACATCAACGGTTCATGCTGCTGGTGGTGTAATTCTGTGGGGAGTTTTATCTTGGTACACTTTGAGCCCCTAAGTAGCAATTTCCATCACTGTACCATTACTCCTCCAGTTTTTAATTTTCTGGAAGAAGTCAACAATAAAAAGACACTTTTTCCTGCACTAATCCAAAAACTCCACTCCTCCTCTGCAGGATCGGCCTCGTCTGAGATTAACAGAGCCTAACACCCCCTACAGCAGTTCTTATGAATGACAGAGACAATTAGAAAATAGAGTTCACACTAGCAAACAGAGCGAACCAAAGGTTGTTCAGTGTTCTGAAAAAGTGGTGTTTACTTGTTTAGTGGTGGTGGAGGAGTTCATGGTGCAATCAGTGAACAATCAAAAACTGGACTTTCCTACTGCTGACTGAGACAAAATTATAGACCACATTTTAGAAATCAGATTTCCTTGTCATGATAAAAAAAACCATTAAAGATCTGATAAACTATGATAACATCATTTCTTTCATGAGTATGCAAAAGATTTGAAGTCAGAACTGGATGCAGATGAAGATGGGGAAGGGCTGGGAATGACCTAGAAATCCATCAGAAATATGAACACTGCTAAATGCGATATTTTAAAACCACAGGAGCCCTGAGTTCCTGATTTTTATATAGCAAATGTTGTCTGAATATCCAGAATCACCAAACTCTCACACCTGCATATTGATGCTTAACAAGAAAAATGCACCGCCAAAGACTTTTCTTCCAAAGCACTGAACATAATTCACCTGTGATCAGTCAAACTTGAAATCATTGTTTAAAATGCAACATCCTCTCTATTCTTGTTGTGAAACAGCTGCCCCGAACAGACAGATCAGTTAGGATTAATCCATATGACACACAGTGAAATTACTCTGATTACCCTGATGACAGCAATGACAGCGAGTAAACAATCAAAGTGTCCGGGTCATGGCCAGACGTTGGCCTCTGCATCTGTGGCTAAGCTGGGAATTGAGAGTAATCTCTCCTGGCAGCTAGCAGACTGTGCTGATGCACTTTGTGAGGGTTTCACAGACCTTTGCAGGCATGCTTATAAATGGTCATTTTTCTCTGTCGATTTAAAGGGAAATATAAATGATGGGGCTGTAATAGGAAAAGGTTATCTTTGCCTCTACTTACCATGGGACACGGACTTGATCTCCACCGTTTTGGGGATCTTCTCATCACGGGCCCATCCCCCGCTCTTCCTGCTCACCTGAGATTTAAATAAGGTGTTCACCAGCGTCGACTTCCCAAGGCCACTGTGACCTGAGAAAAGTGAAATGAAGGGGAAACAGGACGAAAGGGTCAAAGAAGGTGTCAGGAAAAGCAGAATTTGCACCTGGTGTGAAGAAATCCACTAAACTTACCAACCACCATGATATTAAAGTCGAAGCCTGCCTTCATTGTCTTCTTCCTCATCTGTTCAATGATGGTGTCAATGCCAATGTACCCTAGCAGAGTGGATCCCCCGCTTGAACTGTGAGAGCCGCCATGGCCGTGACCTCCGCTCAGTACTGCAGCATGACCCCCCGCATGGGCGACACCGTGGCCGGGACCTTGACCCACTCCATGACTGCCAATGTGTCCCGATCCGTGACTTCCGATGGGAACTGGAATGGCGCTCGGAGGTGGAGCAGAAATACCACCTCCTCCAACACCTGGGGCCTGGGGCGGGAAGGGGCTAGAAGGGGAGGCAGCCCCCACGTTTGGGGGCTTGGCAGGGACAGCTGGTTTGGGTCTAACTTCTGGAGGAACTATGTCTGACATATCTACAGAGAAGGAAAGAGACAGGAATAAATCAGCTTGGGAAAAAACCAGGAAGTAGGGCAGTGGAGTAGTTGAGGCCTCTCGTCCCTTTGCCTGTTCTACTTTGAGGAAATGGGTTGTTGCAGAAGGGTCTAACCCTCCGAGTATTCAGGTGTGGCAACAGTTTGACTTTTTTACAGCAGGTATTTCTGTCCACACAGAAACCTTCAGGAGTAAATGTTCCCTTTTTTTGACCTTATACTTTTATAAATATAACTGGAAATCTGTTGATTATTTAAGTTAATTATAGAAGTGATGTTTCATGTCAGTTTCTGTTTTGCCACCCTCTGTAATGTCAATATACTCCCAAGTCACGACAATTTATTTTTAAGCCTAGAATGGGTAGAAATAAATGTTTAGACCAAGTTATATGAGCTGAGTTTCCATCTCTGTTGTTGAAAGTAATTTAGATCGTGTTAATCTGAAATGGTAAATTGGAATGGTAGGAATAAGAATAAAACTGTCACTAACATACTTAATGTTAATTTGCTTGGAGGTTTTGTAAGCCAGACCAAACTGGCAAAGACTAAAATAATGTGACTCATAAGCAATTTTATCTTTCAGCCGAAAAACAATAAGCTCACATAACCAGCCAGCATCTTCCCATATATGATAAAATATATAAGACATCCCCTTGTTCACTCCATTTTCCTCTTCTTTTGAAATCAACCACACTTACTGCGGTTTTGTTTTTCTCCTCATTGAGGTTAGTTTCCAGTTTGGATAACTACCTCTTCAAATGAATTGTAGCCTATCTGACCACCCTCTGGTGTCAAAACACTAACTAAAACCGGTCATTGGGAGCATGTCTGATCATGTTTTATTTCTTTACCAAAATAAAACGGACAAAAACAAACACACATAGAAACCTGGATGTAATTACTTTACATCCCTGACAACATTATGGATAGGATGCGTACAAAGATAGGCGAGTTTATAAGATTTGAGAGATGTGAAATTAGAGAATCCTGTAACAACTGCAGCTGTTTAACAGGTGCTAGTGATTGTGCTCTCATTCAGTGCTGGACCATATTATCATTTACTAATATCTATTTAGGATATTCACATATCAGCATCTATTACCATGTAGTAATACAAAGGACAAGTTGTTTTAAGAACTCTGCCATTATTTCATTATTGACCACTGGAGAGAATTGGCAAGTTTATCCATCATAGATTGGGTTAGAAACGGACAAAAACAACAACTTGGTGTCAGAACTGAGGAAACAAGTCCCATTGCAACTATTTCATCAAAATCATTTAACATAATCACTAGAATTATCCCATCTACCTACACAAAAGCAGTCTGATGTAGGTATCATATATAGTGTACCTCCTTCTGTTATGAATTCAAACAGGCCACTTTTAAAGTCCCAGAGCTAAACTTTTAACATCGACCTGACTGCATTTCAGTGATTTCCTGATGTAGATGTCAGAGATTTAGCTGCAAAGCCAAACACCATCACCACCGCCATGAGCACACTTTGGTTTTAAGCCAAATGAAAATGTAGTCTGCACTAACTTGGAGGACAGGATTTATCAGATTTGCAATGAGAAAATGCCGCCAGAGGCGCATATTCCACTAATCTAAACACACTCAGTTATTTATATAACAGTCATGTCTGACATGAGTTTTACTACTCATCAGATTCATTAATTAATGCTTCAAATCATCATAATTTGGTATAAATCCTCAGCTGAGTGTGTTTAGAGTTTGGCAGCACGGATCTCAGACATGATCACCCTGTGGCTTTGACACCACTTGAGCTGAAAGATGATTTGAAGATGAAGCTTGAAGTGAAAGTAGCAGATGGTTGCAGTAAAAGGCACGATGCTGTGCCAAGATGCAGAAAACCTGAGCCCTCCAGTGTGTTTGCACATGGAGCATCCTGCTGCTGTGCTTTCAGTTATAGATACACCTCCAGTGTGTTTGCATATGGAGCATCCTGCTGCTGTGCTTTCAGTTATAGATACACATCACACTGGTCACTGAGGCAGCGGCTGTCACTTCCACTTACTACAGTCAGTGGTCATGCAGCCCTGCTCTCCTCCTGCCTGGCCTTTTGCTCTCTGCTGCCTTCACACACTCACAGCTCACAAAATAATTCACAACTGAATCATTTCAGAGGCAAAACTTGAGTATTTCATGCTGACACATGCTCTAGCTGAGGATGCTCCAACGTGACGGGTCGTTTTGCTTTTATCTAAAATAATTAACAGCCTTCGGTCTCTTTAGAAGAGCCGCGGCTAACAAAGCAAGCAAAATAAACGCAGGTTTGATCTGTTTGGAAACGAGCCCATTGTCTGTCTCCAGTCATGCTGGATGATAACGTTAACGGTTAGCATCAGCCCCGTTAGCTAGCTGCTAACCGCTGCCAGCTAACGGTCGCGCTCGCGCGTGTCACACTTACCGATTGACGCTCACTTAATCGGCTCAAGGAAAAGACAGGTGCGTGTCGCTGCTCTGTTGGAACTCTGGATCAAATACTCAGCGCAAATATAACAGAAAGAGGAGCGATCATGTGATGAGGCTGGGTACCTCTGCTCTCCTTCCCTCTGGCCGAGAGCCCCCCTTGTCTGTTGCCAAGGCGACAAGATGAGAGGGAGTGGGGGAGATGCAGCGAGCATGCGCAGTTGGCCACCACTGAAGCTGTATTTGAGGTGAAAATGTCACATTCCTATTGTCTCTGCTTAATTGATTATTATCGCTTATGAGTTGTTTTATGGCATGATGATGCTCAGCTCCTTCATGGAATAAGTTTGCATTCCAAGTTAAATTATTTTTTCAGTGATTAGATTAGTTGCTCTAAAATAGATGAATCTGAGAACATTGTTGTGAGATAAACACAGAGCACAAGCACCTGGTGATGAGGTGATGAGTTTCCCAGCAAAGTCAAACTTGTTAATTTTTGATTCTCTTTGCTGTAAATAATAATAGAAAGATGAGCTCTAAGAAGCTCAAATCTGTAGCTTTGTTATGGTTTTTCGTTGCATAGGTTAAAATATCTTAATTATAATATTAATTGATTTATTTTTTTGAGAGGCACAGACGTAGACACTACACAAGTTTTGAGCTTCCTCATTTCTTTTTATTTAGCTTCCAAATAGACCATCTTATAATTTGAAGAATGTGTTATTTTGGTTGTTGAGAAATGTCACACCGATGAGAGACAGAGTCGGAAATACACCCGGTTTTGGCTTCACAAGCATAAAAGTGTTCCTAACTCAAGGAATGAATCAGTGTTTTTTAATAATAAAACTATTGTCTGTTGGGACTTTGTTACCAAAAACCTGATACAAAGACACATCATCTTTTACTTAGTTGCTTCTGCAAAATATACAGGCCCAAATAGTAATTTTGCACTAACAAGTTAATTGCTTGAGAGCCATTAGCTAAAGAAACCTGGCATAACACAATATAATTCATGGTTTGTTCACAAACAAATTGAGTTAACTGTAAAAGTGGAGGCCAAAAAAGAAGTCCAAGGTCTAAAAACTATGAACAGATGAAAAGTATGTTAAAGTGAGGTCCTTTAGAAATATCTTTTTTTAACAAAAAAACAAAAAGAAAAAAACAGCAAGCCTGACACAGGACCTAATATATGCATTTCAATTTTTTGTTGGTCCATCTATGGTTCTCTACAACATCAGAAATGTTTTCCGTGCGAACATGAACAACTATCAAGAAGGGAAGAGAAACGGAGAAAACAGGCTGAGGAAATTACGTAGGAACTGGGCTGAAAATCTGTGGAAACACGTCTTACAAAATGATGAGTCCTTAGAACCCAGACTTCAAAATTATGGAAAGAGGGCTGACAGAAAACCAACAAAAGGCTGCTAACATCCAAAGAAGAGCTTTGGAAAGTCCACTAAAATATTCCTGTAGACATTGTGATGGCTGGTCATACAGCCACACATGTGTGGTAAAACCCGTTGTTTCACACACCTTATTTTTTGTTATTTATATTACTTTACAGATAAGTTTAGGGTTATGAGTTTCATGTTTTGT
>JAVQJG010191531.1:0-13107 GCA_036024015.1 Craterocephalus amniculus | reverse complement strand
TAGCAGCAGGCGGGGCGGGAGGAGACGTGGATGCAGCTGCCGTTCTGTGCTGTTGCTGCAATGTGCCGCTTTCGTGTCCGCTTTGCGCGTTCACGACAAAATGGGCAGGCCTGGCACAGAAGGGCGCGTGTGTGCGGCTGCAGCATTTGGGGGCCTAGATGTTGGGGGAGCGGGGTGGGGGGCGCAAAAGTATTACTAACAATATAATGATGACTAAATAATAACTTTGTTAAGGGCTTACTCGGTCAAGAGGGCAAGGTCAAGTGATCCAGCACCACCTGATGTCTACCTGTGCACGCCACTGGTCCAAGGAATTATCAAAAAGGCAGCACAGAGACCAAAGGTAACCCTGCAGAAGTTGCAGAGGTTGGAGTGTCTGTCCCCCTCAGTCAGCCGCTGTTGGCTCCGGTGTGTCCTTTACTGGTGTATGAATGAGCCTGAATGTTTGGTGGTGGTCGCAGAGGCGGTGCATATTAACTGCCACATTTCTGTCAGTCTGCCCCAGGGCAGCTCTGGCTTCATATGTAGCTTCCATCACCAAGTATGAATGAGGAGTGGATGAATAATGAAAGCAGTGTAAGTGCTTTGAGTGCTGCTTGCAATAAAGCACCAAATACATCTAATCCATCATCATTATTCTGTCCATAGGACCAGCTGTACACTCCACAGGGCTGGACCTCATGGAAAAGGGTCCAGAAGAAAGCCATTACTGTCAGCTAAAAATAAGAAAATAAGACATTTTGAATTTGGAAGAGGGCATGTCTGAGACTCCCATAATATCTGGAGGGTATTGGGTCAGACTAAAATCAAACTTCAGACCATCCATGTTAATGCGCTGTCTGGCAAATACATCCCATCACCCCAAGATCACCACAGTGAGACATGGTGGTGTTAGCATTATGCTACGGGGATGTTGTTCAGCAGCAGGGACTAGAAAACTTGTTCGAGTCGAGGGAAAGATGGAAGAATCTGTGGTCAGACTTAAAGATTGCTGTTCAAAAGTACAAACCATCAAAACTGAAGGACCTGGAGCAGTTTTCCTTTGAGAAATGTCTAACAAGCCTAGTGGTGACATGTGGCAAGGTAAAAATGTTAGCTCTAAAGAATAATGTTGACATGTTGACATTTTCGGTTATTTTGTTGTCTACTTGCTGTTTGCTTCTCAAAGTTGCTGCATGTTCTGTCATTTACATCAAACAATCCATTTGGATTCCAGGTTGAAAGGGAACAAAATGCAAAAAGTGCATAGGGGGTGCATTGTTTTTGAAAGTACATCTTTATCAGCTGTGTCCATGATCAGATGAGGTTTCTGGTCTTTCTACGAAGAGAAAACCAACACAAACCCATGTGTACGTTTATTCTGATTTAAGGAACAGCTGATGCAGATTTTCACAGCTCAGCCTGTCAGAAACAAAAAACAAGAGCTGAAGCTGCTTCTGTGTTTTCATTTTATCTGATCAGTTAACACACCTGAAAGGAAACAGTCGACTGGAATGTTAACAGCTGGGGAACAAAATGTTATCATCAAACCTCAATTCAATTCTACTTTATTTGTATAGTGCCAGTTCATAACAACATCTTCTCAAGGCACTTCTCAGACAATCAGTTTAAACCAATCGGATTGTCATACATTCATATAATAGCCATTTAATAACAAATAGCTGATGTAAGGAAACCAACAGACTGCATCGAAAACAGTCTTGGATCAATCCCCTTCTGAACAAGCTTCAGGCGACAGTGGGGAGAAAAACTCCCTTTTAACAGGAAGGCAAAACCTCCAGCAGAACCAGAACCAGGGAGTGTGGCCATCTGCCTTGACTGGTTGGGGGTGGAAACAACAGAAAGGGTGAACGTAGACGGAGGACAGAAAGATAGAGCCCAAAGAGAGGATAGAAAGAGAGTGTAGAAATAGTGCTTAGAAAAAGAGAAGAAAGAAAAACGGTGTAGGAAGAGAGTAAAAAAAAGAGAGTCTTTCCCACTGCCACCAAAAGCCAATTGTGCGTGGGTTTAAACAGGTTTTTTGGGCAGTGGAAAAGGGATATTAGTGTTCTGGGAACCACCAGTAGACCTGCAGTCTGAAGATAAGATAAAGATTAAATGCACTGAGTCGCTCTTTATCCTCTCACCTCCACAGAAATGACATCAGACAGCTCTCCATGTTTTCACCACGGTCTTCAGACTAGTCTGAGACGGTGAAAACATGTGGTTGATTTCGTAGGTGACAGCCAGGTTTCCTTTCTTTTCAGGACTTGCATTAACACTTTCACACCTACAGTTGTAAAGGCAACAGACTTCTGTTGTTTAGTTAATTCTTTCTCATCTCACCAATTTACTTACTTTTATCACATCAATCAGTTAATTAAAGCATTTTTATATAGCACTTTTCATACACATGCAGCAAAATAAGTGTTACTAAGTAAAAAGAAACAGGAGAATAAGAGTGTGTGCCGACTTTGCAGATTATTTATGTATAATTGTTTTATTTTATATTATTTATCTTTATTTATTGTTGTTTAATGTTGTTACTTTTAACTTATATTTAATTTAATTCTTGACATTTTCTTTTTGTTACTTTTTATTTGTTTTCATCGATTATGTATTTTGCTTTAACATAATAGTAAGAACAAGTTTTTGTTACTAAGGGGTTAACCCCTTGAAGGACTCATCTTTCTTCAGGAAGCTGAACGTGAGGAGAGAGGTCAGGTTTGAAGCTCTGGCCTGTGGCGAATCTGATCTGCTTGTTCTTCTCACCATCTTTATCCGTCGCCTAGAAGCTAAATGAGCAACCATTTGGTCCTCAGTGAATTATCATCTGTAATTAAAACCCACATATGAAGGAACAGAGACAATTCAGCCTTAAATGCTTCCTAGTCCTAAGTGTTTGAGGTATAACTCCTGTTATAACTTTTTTCTATCTTTTCCCTCCTACAGACCATGACACCATGCATGAGTGATTGTGTGAGTGTATGTAGTTCACAGCATGGGAAAAAGAGCTCTCCTGAGAGACTACAAACAGGAAGAGAGACACATTCATCACAAGCACCCCTCCCCCTTTACCTCCTCCTGCTACCAAACAAAAGTTCACCATTCACACTCAGTGCTCTGTTCTGTGCTGTAACAATGGCTGTTTCCTGAAGATACAGGTCACACTGACGTTCTCAGCATCGAGTCAAGATTTGGAAAGTAGGATGAAGCCAAGATCTCAGTGTTCAGCTATCACTCAAACGCTGCTACTACAGGAGTGAACTGCTTCCCTCACAGCAAACACAACTCATATAACATGGACTTTTCTGGTCGTTTGGGAGTAATTTCTTTATGAGCTCCTAACTCGAGAAAATCCATTCTGAGGATAGAGATATGAAGGAGGGGCAGAGCCTTGGTCCTTGTTGTCAAACAGCTCAGATAGCTCCATCAACTGTTTTTCTTAAGTACTGTTAGCACTGTATGCATAGGCCCAGGTCTGAGTCCCTCCCTCTAGCTCTTTGATGTGTCTCCCTTTTGTCTGCTCCAGCTCTGTCAATCATCTTTCAGATAAAGACCACCAGTAACTATTTTACATTTCCACCTTCTTTGGTTCCTTCTGCATTCACCTCTGGTTGTTTTTAGGATCTCTAAGCATCAAGCCAATGGGATTTATTCAGTAAAACTCAGTTCAATAGTTATTTCTGACTCTTAATTACAAAGTGAAAGATAGGAATAAAAAAACACAAAAGTTGATTAAACTGCTCCAGATTCAATAACCTGGATCGGCAGACTGACAGGCCGACTACTTCATCTTACCTGACTGGAACAATGGTGTTATCAGATCACTAATTTGATCAACTCTGTAAAAAGATGACAAAAAGGTGAAATGTGTGAAATTACTACCATCTAGTGATTAAGATGGGTATAGCCAAAATTCTTCCAGACTGTAATGGAGTACTCGTCCAGTACATAAAATGTGTAAATGAAAGAACTGTACTTTGTGTTGTTATTCGGGCACATTTCCAATTTAATTCACATTTTGCACTCAAAGTGTGCATGCACACAAATGTTTGATTATTTATAGTAATAGCCTAAACATGTATGAATCAGCTTTCTAGATGCCTGTTAAAGAGAAGAGCATTAGTAACGTTTTCATAGTTTAAGATGGTAAATGTGTGTACACAGGTTTGCACACATTACAGTTAAGCGTGAAATGAAGTGTGCTTACTTCCTACTTACTAGTGTCCTCTCCGGGTTGATCAGGCAATTGTTCCCCCAGGGGCCTGAGCACAGATATCAAGATTTTTTCATGGGTGAGACCTCAGGTTCAGCAATTAATGCACCACCAGCACATTCACTGTTCTTTCTTACTTGGTCAGAGTCCCTTTGCATCACATATTCATGCATTGCATACCCCCATTTCATGTTTAACTGACGTATGGGTGCACTCATTGAATGTTAATAGTGTTCCCTAAACATAGGAAATAGATGATATGAGAACATGGGGCCTATTCCTTATTCTGTAATCATATTTAAAATCGCATATAAAATGTGCTACAATCTTTTCACAGCTTTTTTAAAATCTTCATGTTTTTGTAGGCTATGTCCTAAGAAACTTTTTCAAATCATGACATTTTCTTAGAATTTTCCCCAAAATTTAAAGGCAGAGCTTAGTAAAGTTAAAATCTATTCTTGAAGAGTCTTAGCCCCTAAAAGAGCTCCTAAGGGGAGATCTGCTAAAAGCAGGCAAGAGGACTTTAAGCCGCTTAGGAGTTCCCTAAGCAGAGGTCAAGATGGTGAAGGAAACGACAAAGGAGAAATGTTCTCCAGACACTGGATAACAATGAACTGAAAAAACGCTACAGATTGGATCGTGCAGGCAACATGTTTGTGGTTGAGCTCATTACAGATGCACTCCACTCTACCTCCCCGACCCAACGCTATAACCCGATACCACCAGAAATTATAGTAATAACAACCTTGCGCTACTTGGCAACAGGGAAGATGCAACAATGCAGTAGCGATGACCTGGGCCAATCATAATCCTCCATTTGCAAGGTCATAACCCAAACACTTACAGAACTGTCACAACCCCAATTTGTGCGACAATGTGTTTACTTTCCTTTTAATGCATGCACTTTACAGAGATTTTACAGCATCAATGTCCGAATCATCTTCATGTTGACTACTGGATTCTGGACATTGTTGCTAAATAATCAGGCTCCACCCATGATGCCACAATCCTCTTTGAAAGTGTCCTACAGCTGGTTCAAGGGACATCATGTTCCAGCCAATTGTCATTTGCAAGAATCTCCACAGTGTCAATTGATGATTAACTAAATCTTTTACTATGTGAAGTGGGTCTGGGTTGGGACACATCATTTTATGTGGATTACAGTTTACATTTACATAGTCTTCATAGGACTAAAGCCTATTGTGTTGATCAATCAGGGTTCAACCTTGGCCAAATGTTGTCAAGTGCAATGGCTCTCTATCAACTAGTTCTCAATCAGCCAATCCCAGCTCTTGAATTAATGACTCATACCTAGCAACGGGGTCAACCACACCTCTTCACTAAGATAAGAGTTTCTGTCAGTTCCTTGCTCAGAGTTCTCGGAGAGTGTTGTGGGATCACTCCCAAGCTGAGATTACTTGCTCGGAATTTTAAGGCTAAGTCAGGATTTCTCTGAGAGAATTCTTAGAATTTTTAGCGATACGGGCCTAGATCTAACGTTAAGTAATCACAAAGTCTCAACACCTGAAAAGATTGTTTTGTTCTCCTATTATCAGTAAGCTATTTTTGGAAAAAAGAAGTATATGTGGCAAGGTGAAGGAGGGGCCCCAGGGTTTGAAGGTAGTCAGATATTAGGAAACTAGTATCACAATCTAGAAGAGGTGCGCATTGAGTCTCTGCGGACTTAAGGCTGGGATATACTTGCTGTTGGCGTTGCATCCCCATCATGGCCACCGTGCGTCGCTAATGTCAGTTTGGCACATCGGCAGTTCCCGTTGACGCAAGGTAATGCGACGCGTGTGCAAGCTGCAATATTGACTTAACGGCTAGAAGTGCTCGTGTACCATTTTGGTCAATGGACCGCACAGACCACATTTACGTGCTCATTGCCCACATTTACCGCATCTGACAGCGGCAAGACTTTTTCATCTTAAAATTATCAATCCTTTTACCTCGATTTCAAAGTCCAAATTCAAACCGTTAGGTGAAAAAACCCAGAAATACAACTGACCAGCAACTTTTAACTTTCAGAGTACAGTGCTGCATACTCCGCCTAGTGGTGCCCTCCGGCTTTGACCATTTTGGCCACGCAGTGCCTACGTAGTTTACAGCAAGTATGTACACAGACCAGAAAGAGCGCTTGCGGGCACGCTTGCTTACACAGAAAGCATTTCCCAGGTCTTACGCAGAGGATACCGTCGCCATAACCCCCCTGACGCAGACAACGCGCGAGTATAACCCAGCTTTAGGCGCACTGTTAACCATAGATTGTGGTTGTGCTACTCTCTGTGTCATGTACAGTTCACATGCACAGGCGGTTTTTGAACCTTTCAGGTTGTTCATAAGGTTGCATCACTGTGGTCTAGACTCTTGTAGATTTGCAACACAGTTTAACTGAATTCTCTGCAGGTAATAAAATCTGTTTATAGTGAGGTATAGGTATAGTGTGTATAGCCATTATAATTAAACCTGCAGTTGAGCATACATGAGTTTAACTGATGTAGCCTACAGAATCTTAGAATGAAAACATTAGAAAATGTCCTTTAAAGGACCTTTAATTCATTATTTGTTCTTTGCAGTTAACTCTTCATAATTTAAATCCAAAAACATGTTTTTATTCCATCAAACAGTAAAAATGTTCATCTTGGCTCAAAGTTACTCAGCATTTTGCTGTGTTCATCCCTTTCACTCATCCTCACCCTGCCTTCCACCTCAGGATCCCCTTTCATTTGATCGAGTCCTGTGACTGATGCCCAGATTAGAGGATGATTGATCCATCATATCCATCACCCAGCCTGTCTTTACCGCAGTATGGCCCAATCCTTCCCTCGCTCTGCAGGGTTACAGCCTCTGTCCTGCTAGCGTGTATGGCATGATCACACGTCTGTGACTATATGTGTGTCCTGTGTGGTCTGTCTACATGAAAGGATATGACAGCTCTAAAGGGTTTTCACCATCATCATTATCATCATCATCAGAAATTGTTTTAGGTGTTTTGGGAAGCCATATGTCGAATTGCCCCCCTTTTCCTGTCTTTCCCTGTCATCCATCTCACTGACAGTGGCAAAAACAGTAGCCTCCCAAAGCGCTTCTACAGGGCCCTCAGATAGCAGCAGGGGATCCTGCCCACCATGTATGGAGGCCTTGTGTGCAGAAGAAAGACTGTTCACAGTCAGGTTAACAGGCTGAGGGCACCCCACTGTCACTGGCTCGACCTTTGTATGGACTTGCATTGAGCTGGAAAGTCCTAAACTCATTCATCTCCTGGACAGTTTTGCATCTGTCCCCCCAGATTCAAAACCAGTTATTTTCCGTAAGTTTTTAAGCTATGTTTGAGAAATATGACTAATTTTTCATGTGCTGTTTACAAGGCCCTCGGCTGCTTTGTCTTATTATTTACTCCATAAGGAGGATCTGAGGGTTGATTGATTGATTGATTGATTGACTGGTTGATTGAAACTTTTCTTCCAATGGACAGTATGTGAGAAAAATGATACAATTCTGGGGAAGAGTCAGTTGGTTAATGGAGGAAAAGCACAAATGTATGCAGAAAAGAACAAAAGACTTGCAAGCATGGATCAGATGATCGTTGTGATGATTCAACTTGAGTGTGGGTTAACTGTTAACAAAACAAATTCCACAGCTTCTAACAAAAGCCTCCTTTAATTGAATTTAATGCTGTTTTGTAACTTTTTAGTGTACATGCAAAAGTATTGTTTCTTTGTGGAGTAAACTTCTATATGTTTCTCTTACTCTGCATGTAAACTTATATAAACTTTAATTTAGAAAGAGAGCCCATCCCAAAGGCGGGCCCCGCTAGCTAATCCCAAACCCAAACACAATCACAGGAAAACAAGTAAAAGTAATTTTGGCTGTAATTCAGTGACCGAATGCAGCAACATCCTTTTCTAAGCAGAATTTAAGAATAATGACTGCAAATTTTTGTTTGTGCTCTTTGAAGGTAAAGACAGTGATTTAGTCCATAAGAATGAAGATGAGGTACAGAGGGACAGAAAGGATGTGTTAAAGAACATAACATTCAACCATAAACGTCTGCATTCAGGCTTCTTTGATGGCAGAAACATTTTTTATGTGCACCTCTGGAGCCGTTGTGGCGCAGGAGTGTTCAGGACTGAGCAACCGCACGATATGACGCTTTCATGCACAGCATTGCAACTGAATTTTGACTTGCACACGTGTCACACACTAGTAAGTGGATGTAAATAAACCAGCTTTGAACTCACACCACGGTGGAAGAAAGAGAAAGCGAGACAAAGCAAGAGATGAGACGAGAACTGTCTGGAGAGAGTTCACAGTACAGGTAGGATGCCATGTGGATGGTGAATTGGCCGTAGACTGAGAAAAAACTGCAAAAATTAAATAGTGTACCACTAGAGAGGGTAAATCGTCCTCAATATATGAAATTGAGGGAAGTCTCCATGGTATCTTTAAGTACTTTGTGCGGTTAGAGTATCAAGATGAAATTAAGTTAAATAAAATCTTGACAGATTGTGATACCAAACAGGTAGACCTGTTCAGTATTTCCTGTTGGTGCTAGCCTACCTAGCCTCACTAAATAGAACAAAGACATCAACATTAAGATAATCGTTTTCCCAAGATGTTACTTAGCATGGTGAAAATAATGTGGCAGGACTCCCAATTCAGAAAATAAATGTAGTTCAGATGCACTACCAGTCAAAGGTTTGGACACACCAACCCAATAATTCAATGAGATAGCATGTCCAAACCTTTGACTGATAATATATATGAAACCATTATTATAACCAAAAATAATGTAATGTAATGAAGTTTCAAACTAACAACACTGACTGATAAAGCATCTTTTCCAATGTTATAATGCCACATATAAATGGTCACAAGATGGAAACCTTGAAATAAGTTTTAGTTATTTATTTGTGTTGAATATACATTCTGGGCATGACTGTATTACATTTATGAATGAGTGTATGTATGATGTAATGAATGTAACATTTATTGGTGTTACGACCCGGCTCAAGAGCCGCAACAAAACGGAGGACACAGCGACTGCGAATGTAACCCTTAGTGCGTGTTCATTTAAAAACAAAGAAATCATTTCCCCGACTGGGGCAGAGAGTCACGGCGAGGTGTCATGCCAGCCTAGGATAGGGAGCGAGAGCGAGAGCAAGAGCAAGAGGCGAAGAGGCCCTGTCGGAAACAACCTTTATAGCATCTGGGTTCAATCCACACACCTGCTGAAGAGCACAAAACAATCAACCGATTGTCACAATAACAGGGCTGTCCTGACAGGGCCGTAACAATTGGACCCTGCCTTTCTTTTGTCGCCATCTCTACACATCAATGATGTTTATTAAGGATTATTTAATTTTACAATGAATCACCATTTTAGACGCCATGATTATGTAATTATAAAAATCCCTAATAATCATATTTTTCTACAAAAGATTATGTCCGATTATGTTTATAAATTCAATGATTGTTCAATTGAAATGTTCATCTTCATTTTTTACAACTTGTACCCTGTTTAGACAACAACTGAGTGTGGCCTATATCTGATCTTTTGCACTCAAGTGACATAAATTGGGTATCTTCTTGCCAGTGTAAACACCCCAAACCACTTCAAATCTGACCAGTTTCATGTCTGATTAGGGCCACATCAGGAGGTAATCCAAATCTGATCCGTATCTGATCTTTTCAAATACGGCCGCAGTCTAACAGCCACGTATCGGATATCCGTGCTGATGCAAACTCACATCAATGCAGCTACACATCCCGCTATTTATGGTTTAGAATGCAGCATTAATTTACACCCAATTATTTATACTTTGGGCCATAACCGCAACGTACCATCAGGTGCGTGGCGCAGCATTACTGATCCCAGCAGCTCGGTCAGGTAGCGCTTCTCTAAAGTAAAAAAGGCTGCCAGTGCAGATCATCCAGTCAGGAGTTCAATGGATGAAAAGCAAAGTGTATTCGACAGATTTTAACAATAAAACACAATTTAGGTTCATCAGATGATTCTACTGTTTTATTATTCTGTAGAGATGTAACAACACTCGAAAATTAATTTATAATGTATTCAAACTGGTTTAAATGGCAATCGATTTAGAAAAAAGGAAAATCAACTGGCATGCAACGCATCAGTGCAGATGATGTTCAAAACAAATAAAACTACTCAGTTCATAAAAGATTTGTGATCATTTCCATATCTATAATAATTATTTGTTAAGTTTTGTTAGTACAACAGCCAAAAGACAAGTGACACAGTTTTAAACAATGGAGAAAAAGGCAAATATAAAGACAATTAATTTGGCCATAAAATAACATAATGTATTTTGTTGGAAAACATTTTTGTAAAACATCAAAATCAAGAACATAAAGTTGAGAATCGAATCGAATCGTGGCTCGAGTGAATCGTTACATCCCTATTGTTTGGATCAACCGGATATGTCTTGAGGTTCATCTCTTAGCTCTTCAGCTGTGTTCTCATGTAAAAAAGCCATCCCACCCATTATAACTTTCAGCACCGGTCTCGGCAAATAATGTTTTTATTGAGTGCACTGAAGGAAATTATATCTGGAATAAACTGGGTCTTGTAGTCATCGGCTTTTTGGATCTCTGATACAGGAATGATTTCAGAGAACACCCGATCCACGAGCAGCAGCAGCCTGGTGCTGCAGCAGCTTTAGCCAGTCTGCTTCAGCTATAACCTCTAACAGTTGTATTTTACTTCAGTAATAGTAAAGGTGTTTATAAACTTGCAAGAAGTTTCTCCTTTGAACCTGTCTGTTCCAAATAACCAAAAACAAAATCCTGTGTGGAAAGAAAGAACACCAACAGCCAAAATAGGATTTATATTTTTACATAAATAATAATAAATAAATGCACCAGCATCCCATGATTGTTGGTGGATTTGCAGTTTTTCTCCATTAGTTGGCCCATCTCTTAAAACTGAGATTACATTCTCAAAACTATAAACTCATTTGGCAAAACAGTCTTATAGTTCAGCACAACATTGTGGCAGACCTGCAAAAGCTCATCTCTCTCCCAAAACTGTTCATTCCTGTTTCAGAACTAAGTTCCCTGGATGCAATAGAACAACAAAGCTGAAGAAACGTGCGTTGGTTTGGAGAGAAATGACATTTTACAAACAGGTAATCCTACAAGACATGTCAAATACTTAATACCCAACTGCCAACCAACAGGGTAAATTTTTTAACAAGAGAACTTCTTAGGCTACAAAAATTTTATAAGGCTGAAGAGCCCCAACTCAAATTAACACCCCAACAATGTGTCCATGTAAATTGGTGCTATGATTGTTTTGCTAGAAAACTGTCTCCTTCAACTCTAATCTCCGGCTCAGGTCTCTTTTGTAGGTTTTTTATTAAGTCCACTCAAACAAATTATACGTTTTATATAAAATCTTTTATCAGCAATTCTATCTCTAGTCTACAGACTGCAGGACAGCACTGTATGTGAACTGAATGTTTTGCTGATATTCCTCAGGAAGACGAGCAGAGTTTCTAAAGTCTAGTGTTAGCTAAAGCAACATCACTGATAAGTTCAAAAAACGACTTTGCATGAAAGTTTTGTAAGTGGAATTTGGAAAAGGTAGTTTTCTCGTGTGGTGTGTGAAAACACACTACATTGAAATCAGAATTTTTTTATTGCAGATCATCATTGCAACTTTCAACAGTATTAATGCAAATTGCAAGATTTCCTGATATGGTGTAGCTGTAAGTCCAACCCTCTCCTGAGAATTGATGAGATCATAAATACCTTTTTTAGCAGCTGAAATCAGCTTCTTCCAAAGGTTGGCCAGGCTTATCTTTAGGGTGAGCTCATTCATAAAGAAGTGGTTGCAAAGACAATTACTACTTCTTTGAATCTTCAGGACACTTCCCAGAGGACATGTTTTGGACATGTCACACCTGAGGGAAGCTTCAGGGCAGAGATTTGATCTCTTATCTGACTTAGAAGCAGCTCAACACCCGTCAACTGAAAGTGGAGGAGGTGTCTGAGGAGAGGAACATTTGGAATTCCCTGTTAGCCCATCCGTGGTCTGTGGTAGAAAATGGATGAGAGAAACATTTCTCTTCTGTGATGCACGTGGCACGCTGGTTACTCCTCTGTCATCTCGTAATGCCAAGTTAGACATTTAATCTCTTTCTGAAATGTAGTAGTTTTTTAGACTCTTCCTAAAAATAAACATTAAATCCATTTTTTTCCTTATAAAGAAGAAGAGTGCCGGCTCATTTTGCAGCTGGATTTGGGATTATATTGGAAAAGGAGAGCTTACAGAGAACATTTTGTTTTTGGCAGGTGAAATAAACGTCAGCCTTGAACAGCAACATTTCAGAGACATGATATGATTCGGTGCAAGATTGTGCAAGTTATATTAGGCAAGTATGTTACAAGCAAGTTGATCTGAGAGTAAACCAACTGTAAAGAAAAAGAAAGTTTGTCAGAATGCAAACGGCTAAAAAATAAAATCCCCAACATTTCTGCTTTTCAGAGCAGGTCTGAAAGTGCCTTACAGGTCAGTAGAATTTGTAGAATTTCCTGTGTCCTAGCTCATTTCAATATTTCGAACAGGAATTGCCATGGTCTCAGTGTAGGAGGTTAGTCAGTATTTTTGAGGATCATAAAGACCCTTTTGTGATGGAGAAAACATTAAAAACATTAGCCTGCTTGTTTAAATCCACCTACGCCAGCTTCTGTCAGTCTGGTTGGTTCCGACTCTTCAGAAACCACACTGTCACAGTAGAAAGGGACTCAGATAACATTGTGTGCTGCACATCTGTGTTAGACCTCATCAGTGGATGCCTCTTTACTCAGGTGGGTGGCCATGTGACCACCAAGGAAGTCACATTCTCAAGGTAATGGTAATGAAGTTGTGTGAAGCTGGC
>JAVQJG010191513.1:0-11812 GCA_036024015.1 Craterocephalus amniculus | reverse complement strand
TACATGCAGTATAAATCCCTTCTTGATAGAGTAAATTTGCCCAGCACCAAATAGCAGCCAGATAATCATTCTGCTTGCAACAATGCTGGACAAGACAGGTTTAAAAAAAAAAAAAAAGAGAGAGGAACTCATAATCGATGGCGGCTTGCTCCAGGGATTCAAAATTCCACACTCTCCTGCAGCGTTTCTACATGTAACAGCAACTCATGACAGACAATGCCACTTACTTCACTAGTAGGAAGTTCCAGGACTTTGCTCGGAAGTGGGACTTCTGCCATGTGAACAGCAGTCCCCTCTACCCCCAGTCCAATGGTCTCACTTAGAGGGCTGTGCGCTTAGCAAAGCACCTGCTTGAGAAGTGTGCACAAGATGGAACAGACATAAATGCAGCCCTCTTCAGCCTGCGTAACATGCCATGGGACGGACTGCCGTCTCCAGCTCAGTGCTTGTTTGAACGCCCTGGTGCTCAGTGTGCGCACCAGGGCCTTCATCCCCAGTTGATGAGACTGTTTGCATTGTGTTTTGTCACTAAGGGAGTCGTGTAAGTTTAACAAAGGTGATGTAGACTGTGTTGACAGTTTCCATGGTTAAAGACACAGCATGATGACATCACGGCTGGTATGTCATGTCCAGTGTTCAGTGTTCACGCTTCTGGGCAATGGCTAATAAAGGCTAAAAAGTATTACACCGTGACTGCTTGTTATCTCCATCATCCATGCGAATCTACATTTACGACAACCCACCAGTAAGGAATTAGAATAATCTAGTCTCGAAGTGACAAAGGCATGGACTAGTTTTTCTGTATCACTCTGAGGGAGGATATCCCTTAATTTGGCAATATAACGCAGGTGGAAAAAGGCGGGCTAAAGTTTTGTCCGAGTTCAGAGGGAGGAAGTTCAAGGCCATCCAAATCTTTATGTTCATCTTTGAAATCTAACAAACTAGTTCATCTCTTCAGACTTCATGGTTAGATAGATCTGTGTATCGTCCGCATAACAATGGAAGTTTATACCATGCTGTCTGATTATTTTACCTAAGGGAAGCATGTACATTATGAAGAGTATTGGCCCAAGTACAAAACCCTGAGGAACTCCAAGCCTTACTGTGGTCTGTGAGGAAGATTCATCATTCACACAAACAAACCGAAATCTATCTGATAAATATGACCTAAACCAGCCTAATCCTGTTCCTATAATTTCAATAACATGTTCAACAGAATGTTGTTATCAATGGTGTCGAATGAAGCACTGAGATCCAACAAGATAAGTACAGACATGAGTCCTTTTTCTGAGGCCATGAGGAGATTGGTAACCTTAAAAGAACTCTATGTAATCTTAAGTTTTTGAACTAGTGACTGCCATCTATGGGTCTTAGCGGCATTGCAGCGTCCACAGTTAGCTCGAGCATGACAACCTGAATGTATTTTCTAGAATGAAATACAATCATTTACTCAATTTCTGCCACAAAACTCCTTCATTTCACCAATGGTTTGTTATGAATCGCTGGTCTGATCCCTCTGTGAGCTCCATGCGGCGAGTTGCGTTTTTGTGGTGATCCATTGTATTTACAGCCATTAACTTGGAGTAAGGACATTGATGACGTCACTTCCGGGTGGCATCTCAGTGCCTGTAATGGCTGTAAATAATGACAGATCGCCACAAAACGCAACTCCAAGCCACACGGAGCTCACAGAGGGATTGGACCGGCAATTCATAACAACACACTAGTGAAATGAAGGAGTTTTGTGGAAGAAATTGCCTTATTAAGAGGCTGCACGACCTGGACCGTAACCATTTCACATGAATGTGCCAAACGTCACATCTGCAGAAACAGTGCAGAAGCTTCCGACCCGAGGTAGGGTCAGGAAAATATGATACAGGCTTATAGTTGCACTGATGCTGAACTGAGGCGTCAGTCTGCTCATCAAATGATGTTTTACTTGTAAAGGGTCAAATAAAAACGCTATTGTAAAGATATTTTTCAGTAAAACCTTACATTTAGTCCCTTTATCTAATGCTGTCTCTGTGCTATGATGAGTTCTAAATCCTGACTGAAATTCTTCTAAGGCTCAGGACATCGCACCACACAGCCTGTTACATCACCCACCCAGTCTATTTAGCCTGCATACTCCTGGCAAGCACACCTTTAACCAATTCCTAATCAGCTGCCAGAAGCAGCAGGAAAAAGGGACGGGTTGCCACAGATGGTGGGTTTAAGGACACCTGCCCCATGGCAAACCCAACTACGCACCATGACCTGGTTACATCCGATTAAACTTCCTTCCAGACTAAGTGAGACTCTTATAGACCAGATGATGCCATTTTCTTTCCAGTTGCCTTGATGCCCGTTTCAATAATGTCAGCTGGGAGTTAAACCAAGGAGCCCAAGTCTTCTGATTAACTACCTTCTTTTTTAGTGGGACAACATCATCTGACGTTGTAGACATTCAAGCTGACGTTTTATCTATGAGATAATCAACCTCTGTTGGGTTCAAGCTTAGGTGGGTGCTCTCCGTCATATTTAAATACAGCATTGTAGAAAATATGAATAAAACCGATTTCTTCAATTTGGTAACAGCACTATCTGATTAACATCTACTATACACACTTGCTCTCAGCCATTGTGTAGTCGAGTAAACTAAAATGAAATGTTATTAAGAAATGATCAGACAGAAGAGGATCGAAAGGAAAAACTATCAGTTCTTTATAATCTATGCCATAAGTTAGAAATAAATCGAGCAAATGATTAAATGCATGGCAAGGCTCATGGCCGTTCTGTGAGAAGTCAGTTGAATCTAAAATAGTATTTAAGATATTTAAGCTGTCACAGTAATTGTGAGCATGAACATTACAATCACAGTGTACAATGGCTTGATCTGTACTCAGCACTAAATCAGATAATAAGTCTGAGAACTCAGTCAAAAACTCAGAATAAGGTCCCGGTGGTCGATACACTACAGCTAGCAGGAGGGGCTTCTCTGATCTTCTTTTTGGGTGAGCTAAACTTAGAGTTAGGTATTCAAAAGAATTTAGACTAATCTTAAGTCTAGGACTGATTAATATCCCAGAAAGGAAGACAGCTGCCACACCTCTTCCTCGACCAGTAGCTCTGGGAACATGGTAGTTAGATTAATTAGGTGGAGTAGATTCACTTATACTAACATGATCCTCCTGCTGCAGCCATTTCTCTGTAATACAAAATCTCAAAATATCAAATAAATTTGATGATCACCAATCAGGTCATTCACTAACAGAGACTTAGATGAGAGAGACCTGATATTTAGTAAGCTACATTTAATGGTTTTATTGTTAGATTAATTTAATTTTGTTGTTTTTATTGTTATGAGGTCTTTATTATTCACTTTATTTATGCTGTTAGGTTTTTTGTGTCTGGGTGGTCGAGGGGTAGACATACTCAGTATGGGAATTTGGGAGGGTTACAGCAGGTGGGAGACAGCAGAGAAGTGTGTAGGACTACACTTCTGCTTTCTGGTCTCAGCTCCGGGTTGTCATTGCATTAGCTCAGTGGTGTCCAAAGTCGGTCCTCGAGGGCCGCTGTCCTGCCGGTTTTCCATGTATCCCTGCTCCAACTCACCTGACTCAAATGAATTGGATCCAGCAGGAAATTATCTTCTGCACAATGATTAAATAATTTGAGTCAGGTGTGTCGGAGCAGGGAAACATGGAAAACCTGCAGGATTGTGGCCCTCGAAGACCGGAGCTGGAAACCCCTGCTAGCTGACTAGTAAAATTGTCCATATTACAAGAAATGACAGCTGCTCCTTCCAAAGTAGGATCAGCCTCCCTGAGATCATCTGAGATCATCCTCCCGTCTGGTCTTTATTTGGTGAAGAGTAGGGGAGGCAATGGATTGGATCATATCATTTACAAATGAGACAAAGCCTTTTGCTTGTGGATCTGTGCTGACAAAAACATGAATCCAATCTTCTACTTCTGTTGATAAAGAAATTGAAAAACATGTCCTAACAAAATTTTGAATCTGTAAATAATAAAAGAAATAAGTATTTGGAATGTCAAAATGTGCCTTTAGATCATCGAATGAAATGAAAATGCCGTCTTTAAAGAAATCCTTCACACATACAAGACCTTTATCTTTCCATAGCTTAAATGATAGATTTATGAGGGAGGGAGGGAAGAAGGGGTTGGCAATGATGGGACTTGACAAAAGCGGCTTCTTATGTCCAAAATGTACTCTGAATTGTGACTTGATCCGAAGGGAATCCCCAACTACTGTGTCATTCATGCGATAGCGCTTGCTAATCAGCATCAAGGCACAAACCAAGGAAGCCAGCGAATTAAGTGTCACTTCATTAGTAGCCTTACTGGTGTCTTATGCTCAGCAATATCAAATGTCCCATATGCAAGGGGAAAGAAGTTGGCTGCCCAATAATGCATCAGGTTTGGTGATGCCAGACCTCCATTTTCCCTCAATCTCTCCAGAAATGCCCTTCTAATTCGTGGCACAGTTCTATTCCATATAAATGTAAATATACATGCATTAAGTTCTGTAAAGAATAAATGTAGGGATAAACGTAGGGATTGCCTGAAAAAGAGATAAGAATCGTGGCATTATTGTCATTTTAATGGTGTAATTCTTCCTGCTAATGATAATGCGATGGACGACAATCTTGTCAAATCTTGTTTGGCTCTTTCCAGCTCCACCTTAAGGTTATTTTCAATTAGATGCTTACATTTTTTAGTGACATTTACTCCTAGGTACTTAAAAGAATCGTGTGTGACCTTAATTGGGAACATGTCAAAAGACCTCTTTTTAGTAGATATACCAATAGGAATTTTTTTTTTTTTTTAAGTTTATTTTGTAACGGGAAATTTCCCCAAATTTTGTGGTCAGATCCAATGCAACCAGTAAAGATTTATCTGGATATGAAAGGTACAACATCACAGTATAATGAGAGTTTGTGGTTGAAACCGCGTTGATCTGTACCTATTCAATTTTTATTTTCCCTTAAAGATGCAGCTAGAGGTTCAATAGCAATGTCTTGTGCCCCTAAATGTAGGAAAATAATCAGATATGAAGTTATTAGCGCTCAAAGACTTACCCATCTACAAAATTTCTGCCTAAAATCAAACTTTTTAAGAGCTGCAAATAAATAATTGTACTCTACCCCATCAAAAGCCTTGTAAGCATCCAGTGATATTAGTATCTTGTGCGTGTGGATATGGTTTGACGTGTATATTATATTCAAGAGGCAGTGTAAGTTCCTAGCTAATTGCCTGCCCGTCATACAGCCAGAATGATCTCCGTGAATTATGTTATACATAACTGGTTCAAGCCTCGCTGCAAGGGTCTTTGTTAAAATTTTATAATCAGAGCAGAGCAAACTGATAGCTTTCAAAGTAGGATGGATGCTGTCTCTCCTAATAGGACCAGGTTTTCCTCAAAAGGTTTTCCAATTATCAATAAAGCCCACCCTGTTATCTGGACACCACCTAGACAACCAGCGGTTGGAAGACAACATGAGGCTAAACATCTTATCGCTAATCAAGTTTGGGGACCAGAGAAAACTACGTAGTCCAAAATGGTCTTAGCAAACTCACACACTGAAGCAACATTAACTTTAGTGATCTCCGATTGGCGTAACCGGACGTCATTACCGCCAATGTGATTTACAATCTTACTGAATTTACGTTTATTCTTAGCCAGCAGTTTCAAATGGGATTCAATGTCACCCGCTCTGACCCCTGGGATGCATTTGACTATGGTCCCTGGTGTCTCTAATGCCACGTCTCTAACGCTAAGACTATGGAGCTGCTGATAACAACGCTCTGCGGGTGTGTCGCTGAGCAGGGAAAATCTATTAGAAACGTGAACTGGTTGGTGATGACCCGTGGACTTTAGCTTGGGATGAGTCTTCCTCCTGACCGTCACCCAACTGGCCTGGTTCCCCGGCTGCACGGGGGCTGCTGAGGGAAAGCTAAGAGGGTTAAGGTCCACTTATGCTCCCTGACGGACGCAAATGGGGACATCCATTCCTAACGTCTTTATGCATCCCTGTCTTCATACTTCCATGCATCGTTCATGTTGATACATCTAACCTCCGCTAAAGGGCAGTGCTGAATTAATTGTTAACTCCATGATATAATCTTAGCTTCAGACATCGGTTGGTGGCAGTTATGCACGACTATAAAGTAGTGTCTAACCACCAACACGCCTTGAACACTTGCAGAGCCTTATTTCAGAAGCTTGTGCAACTTCTAAAGTTTTCGTCCTCGCCTTCATTCTTCTGTTACTGTTTTCCTCTTCCCATTCCTCTTCTTCTACTCTGGTTTGTTTCTGCTCAACTATGCTTAACACTTTATCTTCTGCGTCAAATGACGGATGTGCACCAAATACGCACATAATTCATGCAGAAGCAGGACGAAACTGCCTGTTGGGTACAGTAGTAGTGGCTCTGTTCGAGTGAGGTGGCATCTGCATGATCACTCTGCATGGTCACTCTTTTCTGAACGTCTCCACTCAGTATATTCAGCATTTTAACACAGCCTCCAGCACATACTCACAGATTTCTCTTCATGTGTTCTTAAATACATTAGTTTCACTGCCATCCTGGTACAAAGTCTCGTCACTTCCTGCCTCGACTACTGCAACTCTCTCCTCTTTGGTGTCCCCCACAAACTCCAACTGGTCCAGAACTCAGCAGCCCGTATCATCACCAGGACAACCTCCTTCCACCACATCACCCCTGTTCTTCAGCAGCTTCACTGGCTTCCCGTTAAATTCCGATCCACCTTCGTAATCCTTTTGCATACCTATAAGGCCATCCACAACCTCTCTCCCCCCTACCAGTCTGACCTCATCCACATCGCCACTCCCTCAGGTCCTCCTCCTCCGTCCATCTCACCGTTCCTTCTGCCTGCCTCAGCACCATGGGGAGCAGAGCTTTCAGTCGCTCTGCTCCCCGACTCTGGAACTCCCTGCCCCCAGACATCAGGAACACTGACAGCTTCATCCTGGTCAAGGCCAGACTCAAGACCCATCTGTTCAAATCTGCATATAACATATAACATCTCCTTATGTCCCCTCTGTTCTTAACCTGTTGTTATTTATTTTAGCCTTTTATTTGTCTATCTTTTATCCTATTCTAGCCTTTCTATTGTACCTATGGTTTTTATTATTGTTTATTTATTATTATTGTTTTATTATTATTTAATATTCGTACTGTAAAGTGTCCTTGAGTGTCATGAAAGGCGCTGCCAAATGAAATGTATTATTATATTGTCTTCCCTTTGGTTATTTTTAACAATATACCTTTTTCTCTTATTATTATTATTATTATTAATAATAATAATAATAATAATAATAATATATTAGGCCCGAGCACCGAAGGCGGTGCAAAGGCCTATTGAAATGCAAATGATTTTTATCCGTTATTGTTTTTATTCTTCTCATAAATGAATTGCATTTATGCCGCCATGACATCATAAACCCTTATAAATCCTTCAGATTTGATCCGATCACCATCAAACTAACAGGCATTGATCAGTGTCCGGCACTGAACAGGAAATGTTTGGTCTTAGTTGTAAGTAGAATGGATTACATCGTTTTCTGAATGGTGTATTTTGTCTCCACCCCCACTCCTTTTCTGTCCCCATCTCTCCCCTCCCTCTTCTTTCCTTCTTACTTTCTCTCTGTCTCTTTTCTCTCTCTCTGTCCTCTCTGGTCGAGTCCAGCATTAAGAGTTTGATTTAATAAAGTTTTCATATCATCAAAGGGGACTTACTCCATGCAGTAGTATAAATCCCTACTTGATAGAGTAATTTTGTCTGTTACCAAACAGCAGCCAGACAATCATTCTGCTTGCAGCAATGCTGGACAAGACAGGTGAAAAAAAAAAGATTAAAAAGAAGTTCCTGTAATAAAAAGGGAGAGGCCCTGAGCCACTAGCGGTTTAGTCCCAGTTTCTGCCAGTCCAGGGCCTTGGCACCCCTCGCTGTTGGCTCGTGTACGCCATTAGCTTCTAGTGAGCTTGGTCCACGTAGTCGTCCACGCCACCTGCCAACTTTTCAGAATTTATTGGAGTGAGATGTAGTGGAGCCAACCAAATTTTACCACATGGCAACAAGAGATAGTTAAGCCCCAGCATCTCATTTTGTGCCAGTTAATTTTCAAATCTTTCATCAAATCAAATCATCAAAATTAGTGACCCACGTATCATCTCTGGTCAGGACCCACTTGTAAGGACCCCGTCTTTGGGTATGAATAAATATACCCCAATTGTACCTCTCACAGTCTGCAGATATGATCATAATATCTTATCACAAGAGGGGTCGCCAAATCATGATTTTAATTCAGTCAGCAATTTCAGTGATTAAAATGGGATTTGACATGCACTTAGAGTTGCATAGCAGTATGGAAAATTAGGTAAATTAGGTAAAATTAGGTAAATTAGGTAAATGTTCTGAGCGCCAGTTGATTTTTTTTTTCATCAGTGTTCAGCGTCAGTTTGTAAACAGGAAGAGGAGGATAAAACATGCTTCTGCAACCAGGACAGTGAAAATGAGAACAAGTAACAGGAAGAAGTGAAAATGCGTTTAACAAATAGATAGGAATAGTTGGTGTTGCCATATTTCTTTGTCCAAGATGGCGGACGTGATGCACATCCGCAGTCCACACACATACAGATCTTGCAGAAATTTGGATCTGGCAGCAACAATACCGTTGACCTGATGGTGTGTTTAACTGAACATGGTGTGTCGGACGTGGGAGCTCCAGCAAATGTAATTCCAAGGTTGAGGCCCCTGGGACTTTGCAGCCTTACAGTCGTACAGTAAAACATTGAAGAGATTTTCATGTTAGCAGATAGCATGAGTTTTCTGTCCCGTCAGTGAGATTGATCCAGATTCCGAGTTGGAGATCTGCCTTTATGGGGATTGTGATTGAATTTCTCACTTTAAAGCAAAAAATTCCGACATTTGTCTGTAACTAAAACGCACCTTCAGTCAAGCCAAACGGACACCGCGCTGCACACTGCAAAGATATTAATTCTGTTTTACTGCCGATGTTTTACAAGCAAAGTGTCTGAGTCACTGTGAATCTGAAGGGGGAAAATCACATTCCCTAGAACTGTCTGCCATATTCATATTTTTTAAACATTTACTACATTAAAAAGTAAATAAATAAATAAAATCCTTATAGCCTGTGTTTCATAGTGAGAAACAAGAGGTGTGGCGTAAGAGCCTGTGAAACCACTCAAATGCGTGAGTCTCATGGCCAATGCGTGAGAGTTGCCAGCTTTGCGCAATGCTCAGTTTTTTTTCCGTCCTCCTCTCAGCTCTGTCACTTACTAAATGAGTCAGTTACTAAATGAGCAAGAGCCACAAAATCTGAGACCTAATCCATTAGCCGCTCAGGAGCACTCCCAGAAAACTGTGTTTTTAACTTATATGTTGTGAAAAGAACAAACGGAATAGATTAGCACTTTAAAAGTGCAGCTAGAAGAGCAAACAGAGTGAGCACACAAAGTAGGACCACAAGAAGTGACAACATGCCTTACCGCAACGTCGGCACCAGCGGCAGAGTTAGCACCTGCTTTTGGAAAGACACATAATGAGACAGTCTTTTTACTAAGATGGATCTTCCACACATTCTGTTTATGTGTTTGCTTCTTTGAGGGCTACACGGTGGTGTTGTGTTTAGAAAATTAAAAGAACATTTCTATACCCTTTTCTTTAGCACTTGTTGTTAAACATTCTACTAATTGACTTACTGTGCAGTTGTAAGTAAATTAGTAAGCAGAGAAAAACTACAGGGTACTGGGAGGAATTAGGGTTAATGATAAATGGATTTGTTAATGTTATTTATTTATTTCCTAATTTGTCTGTTGCAAATGAGTCATGTAATATGTAATATATAGATTTGGTAATTGAGCATTGAATAAGGGGTAGGGTTAAATAAGCTTATGCTTCATCCTACTCCTTTTCTAACATGTTGGTTTTTGATTATTATTTTCTTAAAAAAGAAAAACATTAGTTTGCTGTTTGTTTTGAAGCTACTTTCTTAGGGTGCCTTCAAAAAACATTTGAAATAAAGCAAATAAATTAATCAGTCTGTCCATTATATTAAAACATAATGTACTGGATCATTTAATACCAGTGTCCAAGTAAATGTGACAGCTAGAATCTGATCAGATTTGTTTTCAGTTCGATAGATGAAATATTTGTCCATGTACTGTAAGCTTTAGTTCTGATCAGAAGAGGTGTGCGATACTGAGCCTTTTGGTATCGATCCGATACCAAGTAAATACAGGGCCAGTATCGCTGATATCGATACCGATACAGATACTTTTCATGTTTTCCCCACCTTTTCTAGTTCTTTCTTTGTTTCTTTTAAAAAATAGAATTGTTCTTAGGAAAAACAATAAATAATAATTTGTTTCTTCCTGTCAGTGTAGGTTTGTTTTTTTCTGTTAAAAACTATCAATCAACACAACTTAAAGAGGAGGCCTGCCAAGCTTACCGCTTGGATTCCTCGTCAACCTAGAGCAGATGGGATCGTCCAGGCAGGAAGTCAGTGTACGCAGACGACGGAGTAATACCACCGGAAACCGCGGGGTCAGTGTTGAGCATAGTCGAGCAGAAACAAACCAGGGAAGAAGAAGAAGATAAACAGGAAGAAGAAAACCGTAGAAGAAGAATGAGGACGGCGAAAAAACATTAGAAGTTGCACAAGCTTTAAAATAAAGCTCTACAAGTGTTCAGGAAACAACTTAATAGCCGCGCGTTTGTGCCGCCAATCGATGTTTTAATCTAATGTTGTATCGCAGAGTTTATAATAAGTAAACTCAGCACTGCCACTTAGCGGAGGTTAGCCATAGCAACAAAAACGACGCATGGAAGTATGAAGGCAGCGACGCATGAAGACGCTTGGAACGGACGTCCCTTTTTACATCCGTGAGGGAGCATAAATGGGCCTTAACGTTCAGCCCAGGTCTCTGTAAATAATGTCTTGATAAATAATGTAATGTTAGTTAATTTATCACTTAACAGATCTTGTTTTCATCAGTGTTTTCAGATATCTGATATCTGAATAATGTCACACAGTAGCGGATTTGCCAGCAGAGTGGAAAATGAAAATAAATCTGACAGCAGCTATTGCTGCAGCGGCATTTAATGATGTGATTATATTAGTAAATATAGGCAGGAGGAACTCCGGGGTAAGCTGAAAACCTGAGGTACTCCGAGCGATGTTGCAATTCTTGTGTAATGAGTCCGAGCTGCGGCAAAGTCGCTGCGCTGGTGGTAGGGTGCCAGGCTCAAAGCGCCGCGCATCTGCTCCTTGGCGCTTGCTCGCCGCTGCCGCATGCGGTTGGTTTTGGGGGTGAGCTACCGCGTGGCTGTTTGTTGCCGTGGCATCCACGTGACGGTGCAACAACAACCAAGAGAGTCTGGCTGCAGACCTCCACTGTCAGGACCCACCTCCACTGTCAGGACCGGAGGTTGAAAAAAAGTTGCGGAAAAAGCCGTAAACCAGAAGTACGTTGTAATCGTTGCCAAAGGATGTGGAAACAGCAAAGTGAGTAAAACTAAAGTGATAACTTTTTATAACGTTATATGGATAAATAACCAGTAACAAACACCCTTTATTTACCAGAGCATTACGTTGCACACTTTAAATCGTCCTGTTAAGTTACATCAATTTGAAGTCTCGATTTCTGTACTTTGCGGTCGTGTTGTTATCATACTCAGGCTAACGGTGGTTAGCGCTAACTAGGTTAGCCTCTAAAGGCGCCCTGTAGTATTTACTGTAGATATATGTACGGGATTAAGTTGAA
>JAVQJG010191505.1:0-10087 GCA_036024015.1 Craterocephalus amniculus | reverse complement strand
ACACACACACACACACACACACACACACACACACACACACACACACACACACACACACACACACACACACACACACACACACACACACAAACCTGTTTCTTTGCGTCAGCCAAGTCTTTCTTAGTCTTCACTAACAGCTGTTTCATTTTCGAGGTCTTCTCTTCCTCCTGGTCCAGCTGAGACTTTGTAGCATCTGGACAACATATGCAAAAACAGGCACATGAACACACCTGCAGTACGAATCATATAATGCAAAAAAGTGTAAACAATATTTATTCTTTAAGCCATCATATTGCTGCCATCACAGAATCAGATAAAAACACAAACAAAGTGGGAGGGAAATGAGATGAGACGATGAAAACCCTTTCAAAAAGGGGTCTGAAATAATTTTCTAATAATAAAATGAATCTGAAATGAAGAATTAAGTTTTTTAGATTCAGCCTTGTCTGCATGAACATCATATGTATGGTATATTTTTATATTATTATTCAATTCCTAAACAAATTTACACTCAAACATCAAATAAATTGTAGATTTATTATTCTGTCTCATATGTAAATATGATATGATGTGAAATTAATAATAACTCCTCACAAGGGAACGTAATACAGTAAATGAACGTGCAATCCATACCAATTTCCTGCTTGAGCATCTCCTGCTTCTGGTTTAATTCATTTATCTGGGCCTTTAACTCCTCAACATACTCGTCTCTCTCTGAGAGTTTTCCATTAAGTTCTTTCACCAGACGTTCGTAGTCGGCCATCTCCATGTCCAGCAGGGAGCTCTGCTGCGCCTCCTACAAGCAGAGGGGGCAGACTGCATCAAACCCAGGAACAGATCAGGAATATTCCTGCCAGAAGGGAATGCTTTCACTAAAAATAAAAAAAAATTATCAAACTTTCTATTGTCAGCATGATGCAACATGTGTGTTTAAAAAATATAAATCAATTTACAGTCGAGTTTACTTTGTTTTCCTCCTCAGTGGATGTTTTACTGGGGAAATGAAATGTTTTTCTTAATCAGGACTCTTGTCCTGCTTAGATAAACATTTTAAGCAACCCCATCAAAGGATCTGTAACGTTATCTATGACCACAAACATGACGTCTCCAGCTCTGACACATGCACATGTGCTTCTGAAACGGACTCAGACAGGACTCGTGCAGTAACAGATTCATGTCTAGCTTCGCTCTGTTGTACGAGTGAACATTGCTTAAAACATTATTTATTCAGACATGTCAGACTTGACCCTAAAAAATCCCTCTGCACAACTCAGCTTTCCCCAATTCAAGATGCAACAACTGGTCCGCTTTCATAGTTTCAGCAACACTTGCAAAGTCTTCATCTGTAACATGTAATCAAAGAATAATGCCTTGACTTTAATGATCAATTCATATGATCTTTGCCTCAAAAATCTTTGAAAATAAGCTGTACCTGATTATTATTATATTATTATCTGATTTTCACTCATTTTCTTAAAAATCCCTGAGACCATCAGTCGCAGAAATTCTGTGTTTCTTTGGATGTATTAACAAAGTGGACACAAGACAAAGTCAGACCTCCAGGCAGCTTCTGTGTACGTGGCTGTAACATGTAGGCCTCCGCTAATGGAAACGTAACAGCAGCTCCTGCACTGAGGGCTAGAGCTGCTTTCTCTCTCCCTCTGTGAGGTGCTACTGTAGCTTTAGGCCGGCCATCACCAGCTCAGCTGCTTGACTGGATAGGCCCTCTGAGACAGATTGTGTATGTTTGTGTGTGTGTGTGTCTACCTTGCGTAGCTGCTCCAGCTCCTGGGCAGTCTGCTGAGACTGCTGCTGCTGCTTGCGGAGCTGGGCTGTCAGCTCCTCCACCTCCTTCGTGGCAGATGAAAAGTCCTGGACATGCAAACAAACACACACTGCATCAGATGCTTACACGACTGGTGTGTAAACTGCAGGTTCTACATAAGTGGGTTAATCATAACACTGTTCACCAGATGTTTCATCACTACACACAAAATGACTTGTGTAAACAATTACTGATGTGATGTTCTAACGTACAATTAGCCAGAATTCAACCCAGTTAATCCCGTCCATCTACCTTCTGCTTCTGCTCTTTCATGGCTCTTTCAGCCAAAAGCTCTCGGTCCAGGGTTGATAAGTGCTTCTGCAGCTCCTGGTTCTTGGCCTCCAGTTGCTTCACTGTGCTCCTCATGGTCTCCAGACCAGCCAGCAGGTCCTCCTTTTCACTGCTGAGTGTCTCCTTCTGCAAAAGGATAAATAAGTGAAAAGCTGAAATACTATCTTATTTCTATTTTCTCAGTGGCAGCTACACATTGTTTTCTCTGTAATATATATTATATATGTATCATTTTAAACAATAAAATAAAAAGAATGAAAAGAGAAATGCTTCCATCACTTCTCTCATAGTAGAAGTTTCCACTAGAAAAATGCGCTTGTTGACAAATGCTCCAAACCTGAACGGGCGCACGTGATGCCTCTGAAAAGCATCCATGTGAAACTGACAGCGGCGGGCTCAGTGGGCTTCCTCTGCAAGGAACACTAAACCAGCAGCAGCCGCCGTCTCCACTCAGCTGTCAGCCAAACACTGCGACTATGATTGGTAAACAGAGACGTCGGGACGTACTCTCAGATCTCTAACTAGCTTCAGTCTGAGTGCTCCCCCAGAGAACAGCGAGCGCATACGAGAATAAAAGTGTTTGTGAGAAAACGCTGTCGCGTCGGCACACAGCAGATGGGAGCTACACCCCGCTCCATTTACCTGCCTGTTCTCTCATTGGAAAGAGACAGTTATGAGCTTGGGGGAAAAGGAGTGTATATAAAAACAATTTCTCCCTTGCTCACCCAGTCACATCTGATGGGCCATTTGTGGGCACCGGGCTGTCAGGTCTAGCTGGGAAAAGTGTAGCTGGCTAAAATGACCCGCTGTAAATCACGCGGAAGCAGAGTTATGCTATAAGTATTGCTGAGATGTATGACTGGACCAAGTCACACGGCTTAGATTTACTGGAGGTTGAGAGCATTTTGTGTGTTGGCCAGTGGTAATGTGTGTGCGCGTCTGATTGAGTGTGCATCACAGTTACCTGTGTGACAGCACTGCTGAGTCGCTTGGTCAGCTCAGCAATCTGTCTCTCTGCCGCCTCTGCCTTCTCTCTCTCCTTATCCAGTTGCTCTGTTTGCCAGTCGTAATCTATCTGCAGGTTCTAAACGCACAGAAACACACACTCACACACACCGATCTTCGATATTCATCACAGGAGGTGGGGTGAACTGCTCAGTGAAGGTAAACACCATGCATCTCTGGCATCAGCTGCATTTACAGTTAAGTGTGGGACAAAAGTCTCATTAGACACAATAGAGTGGTTTCCCCTTTCATGGGGACACAGATTGTAAAGCATGCAGCAGTTTGGGGACGACTGGGAATAATACTGGGCTGAAAGTTTGTTTTTAAAGATGATTTCATTTGCTAATTAACAAAACACTATATGAGGAACGCATGAAATAAATCAAAAGTTTAATTAAATCTGTTGGTTTTAGACTGGGAAAGGGAAATACAAAGCATCTATCCATCTTTTATCCATCTGTGCTGGTGCCCATGAGATGGAGAAACACCTCAAACACACATTCATAGATGGTCATCCTGCTTTTTTCAGTGATTCATGGAGAAGTAATAGAACAAGGAAGCAACCTATTGAATTATGATACATTATACACAGAAGTGCCGATTTTATCATAGTTAATGACGCTCTATTACAGTATGTACCCTGAAAATGACATGCATCTGTCAGAATAAAAAAATCACTGCAAAACACGTTAATCTCTTTTTTTTAAATGAAGCATGCAAAAATTGCATGTTTGAGGGAAGCAGAAATGTAGTAAGTAGGGTTGAACGATATGGACAAATTTTTATATCTCCATATTCATGCCAGATACCTCGATATCAACACAATACGATATGACTACGGGTTCAGTGAAAACCAAGTATTTATCAGAAAAATAAAAACTTCCAGAGCTGTACATGCAGGGCGAGGGAAATCTATATCATTTAAATAGTTGCTTTTTCGATATTAATATCTCAAATGTTTATATCTCTATATAGATACGATATATCTTTCAGCCCTAGTAGTTAGTGCGTAAATTCATGCCAACAATTCGCTCTTATGTGTTGGGTTTAAACTGCTCCATCTTACCTTGTAACCCTCTGCCCCATGGATGATGTCTTTCATAGAGCTGTGCACCTTCTCCCTCTCTGCTTTCAGCGAGTCAACTTCCTCCTTGAGAGTTACAACCTGCAAAAAAACACAATGAAATAGATAATAATTATTATTATCCCTCAACAGTTTTACCATCTCATGTATAACTATCCCAAAAACTAGATAAATGAGGGTTTAACTGAGACTGAAAAGTCAGGCAATTTCCTGCCCTCAGATAAAACTTTCCTCCTGCAACAACTTTACTGTTGCAGGAGGAAGTCTGCAGCTCTCATTAAGGCAAAAAACATTTAATGAAAAAATAAATCCAAAAACTGCACAGCTTCGCCCGCTAACAGAGACAGTGAGTTTAGTAATAGGCCTAACTCTCCCTAATGTGACTGAAATCCTATTGCTTCTTAAATGTACGTTTCACAGTGAGGGAAGACAATGCCCGTCTTGCAGCAGCTTACTGTATGCTTACTACAGTGGAAGCTTAGAAGAAAGACACCTGGTAATACATAACCTATAAACAATATATTTGGAACAAAATAAAACACTCTTACTGGTACTGTGTTTGGATAACACACAAAAAGAAAAACTGAAAGGGTTAATAACTACTTTTCCATTTACTACAATTCAAAGACTTTCCCCATTGTAGCCAATGTCCAACACTGAGGAGCAGTGGGGTAATAAAACCTTTCACCCTTTTTAGACAGTTACGTGCAATCTCATGTCCACTTCATGTTGAGTTTAACTGGCATTACTCAAAGTCGACTCGGACCTTGGCGGGCCGTTGTCCTGCAGGTATTCAGTGCCTCCCTGGTTCAACACATCTGACTCTAATGAGATGGATCCAACAGCCTAACATTTGAGTCAGATGCGCTGGAGAAGGGATAAATTGAAAACCTGCAAGATTGTGGCTGTCAAAGACCAGAGCAGAAAACTCCTGTCATAATCTTTGCCTCTGCATTGTGGTGTGAACAACACACACACACACACAGATACATGACATGCATCATGACATGCTGCAGAGCTGAAGATTATCGTAAAGCTGACAGTGACATAAACACACAGATTATTTTATTCATCCACCAATAGAATTAAACCTGTTGAATGCAATTTGTGTAATAACACAAACAACCACAGATATGCTGTATCTGTCCTTGAAACAGTGCAGTGACGGTGTAAACCTGATAAGAAGCAGGGCCTAAACCTCACTGGCTTCACAGAAACCTGTTTCGTGTTCACGCTTTTACATCTGTGCTAAACTAGGGTTTAAAGTTGACATGCATGCTTCTTCTTCACACTACCTCCTTCTTGCTGATATCCAGTTCTTTCTTGGCTTTGACAGCGACTGCCTTGATTTTGTTCATTTTCTCATCCTTCGCTTTGAGTTCGTGTTCAAGTTCAGCTGAGGGGAGAAGGAATGGTAAGATCTGAGTGACAGTCCGAAGCTAAATCTCTCTCAAACAGCACTGTATGGAGTAAATTATCAGAAATATATTTTTGATGGGTGATAGGTGAAGTAAAATCACACCTAATTTCTTTGTCATCTCATTGGTTGCATTTTCCTCAGAACCAGCAGACTGGGAATCAGACTCCTGTGAAAGTGACAAACAAAACAAGAATGAGAAGAAGAATTTTATATGCCCCTCTTTAAATCGGACCTACATTACTGTCAAAGCGGATAAAACTAATTAGAGTCAGACTGCAGCAACATCAGGTGGTCGACCCACCTGCAGCGCAGCCATTTCCCTCCTCAGCTGCGATATGAGCGAGTCCTTCTCCGCCAGCTGTTCTCTGAGCTCAGAGCTCTCTTTCTCCATGTTCTCCATCTTTCTATCCATCTCCTCCTTCTCTTCTTCCCCTTTAGCCAGCAGGGAAACCTGAGCCTGCAGTTTCTGGTTCTCGTCACGCATCCTCTCATTGACTGACTTCATTTCCTGCAGGTCTTTCTGCAGTCCCTCTGCATCCATCAGCACTTCTTCCATGTTACTTTTCAACATGTTTCTCTCCTTTTCCAGGTCTGAGATGTGAGCCTGTAAGTTCTTTTGCATCTCCTCTGAGACTTTCCCGGCCTGAAGCTCTTCGAGGCTGCTTTTCAGGAGGCTCCTCTCCTTTTCTAGCTCCTCGACGCGTGTTTGGAGCTCCTTGAGCTCTTCGGCGGACTCTTTCAGACCTTCAGACTGACTCTCCTCCAGCGCTTGCATGGAAGCACAGCTCTGTTTTGCTTCCTCGGTTAATGAATTCACTTTTGCTTCAAGACGCTGTTTTTCAGATGTTTCCTGCTCCAGCTGAGCATCCAGAGCAGCCAGCTTGGAGCCAACAAGCTCTCCTTCTTCCCGAGCCTTGGAAAGCTCTGATAAAGCCTCCTCCAGCCTCTGATGGAGAGCGGCCTTTTCTGCTGTGAGCTCCTGCACCGCCTGCTCCAAAGTGCAAAGTGCCTCCTTATGAACGTCCATCTCCTTTTTCAGTCTTTCTTCTACCTCTTCTCTCTCCTCCTTTAGACATCTCACCTCATCCTCTGTTTCTGTTTTCAAGTTTTTCAGCAGCTTCTCTCTCTCACCTTGAAGCAGAAGTCTCTCTTTGTCTCTCTCCTCCACCAGCTTCTGAATTTCTTGCTCTCTCTCGTTGTTCAGCTGTTGCATTTCGTCCTCTTTAAGCTTCAGCTGATGTCGTGTTCTGTCCAGTTCTTCTGTCACCACGCTGTTTGTTTCATTCAAATCTTGAATCAAGCGCTCCTTCATTTCCAGTTGGGAGAAGATCTCCTCGTTCTGCCTCGTCAGGCTCTCTACTGATTGTTTCAACTCGCAGGCTAAAGTTGTTTGCTCCGCATCGGTGGAAAGGAGTTTTTTATTCTCAGCTGAGGCGCTTTCTAGTTTCTGCTCAAGTTCTTGCATATTTTTCATCAGAGTACTTTTCTCCTCTGCAACCTCACTGATCTTCATCGTCAGCTCATCTCTCTGCTGCCTGAGCTCTTCTATCTTTTCCTGGAGCTCTCGCACCGTATTAGCTCCTTGCTCTTTCATGTGTTGGTACTGCTGAACAAAATTCTTTGTTTTCTCGCCCAATTCTGCCTCCACACTTTGGAGTATGCCCCTCATGTGATGGCACTCGGCGAGGGCAGCGTCTCGCTCTCTGGCCGAGGCCTCACATTGGCTCCTCAGCTGCTGATTCAGCCTCTCATGCTCCTCTACACTGAGAGAGTTTTGGTCTTGGGCTGGACTTACGGCCGACTCTTTCAACTCTTGTTGGTCTGGATCCAGGGTCATTACCGGCTCAGCAGAAGCATTATCCTTGGCCATTTGCAGCTCGTTGATTTTAAACTCCAGCTCCTCTTTCTCCATCTGGAACTCCTCCTTAATCTTCTCCAGCTCGGCCTCAAGCTCGCCCTTCACATTAGTGAGCAGGGTTAGCTCATCCTGCAACATTGTGTTCTGGGATTGGACGTCGTCCAGCGCCACCTTCAGTCTGCAGGTCTCCGTCTCTTCACCTTCCACATGACTGGTGTCAACCTGACTGCATCCAGACAGCTCCAGCATTTTGGCGATCCCAGAACCTCGGGGAGCGTCTTCATCTTCCTCTTGAACATCCTGGAGGTAGCTGTCTGAAAAAAAAGAGATATAAATATTGGTGGAATATCACTTTATTTACAACTTAAAGATAAGTGATGTTTATGAAACATTGCTTACATTGGCGAAGTTGCATAAATTAAATGGGTTACCTTTGAGAGCAAGTTGCTCAGTTAGCTCCTCGTGGAGCAACAACAGACGCTCTCTCTCCATCTCAAAGTCCTCCTCCAGAGCTCTCATCTCCTCTTCATGCTGCTGACTCTTCTGAGCCAGCTCCTCCTTTAGGTTCTCCAAGTCCTGCTGGGCCTTCGTTAACTCCCTTTGGTGGTTTTCCTCCAACTCAGCAATCTCCTGGGAATTTATCTCTTGGATCCCCTTCAGCTCATCTCGAAGGGCCTCCAGCTGAGCTTCTAAATGGAGTCTGATTTCATCTGCACTGTCTTTCGCACTGGCATTATCTGCTTGACGGTCTTTCTCTCTTTCACTCTCCCTCTGTCTGTCATTTTCTTCTCGCTTCATCAGCAGTTTCTGGAAATGAGCCACTTCTTCCTTGTGTTTGTTGTTGGACTCCTCAATGCTGGCCTCCAGGGTGTTGATCTTCCTTTGCTGATCTTCCACTGAGCGCTCAAGCTCACTCTGCAGCACCGCCAGGTCATCCTGCACAAAACGAGAGGGGTGCAGTTTTGTTATGACATCCCAGCTTCAATCTAAACAATCACAAGAGTTCAGAAATATATGAATAAATTTTAAATAATTTTAATAATAGAATTGTTATAATAAATATATAATAGTAATAAATAATTTTGGATAAAAAGTGATCGAGAACCAACATTAAGAATGATTCTGTGTAATTTACCTTTGCTTGCTGCTTACTCTTCTCAAGCTCTTTACGGGTCAGTGCAAGACTTTGCTGAGTTTCAGCTTTCTCCAGCAGTAAGGCATCCATCCTCTCGGTCAGTTCCTGTAACAACAACCCAGATGATGAAGCTGGGAAATACATGCAGGCAATACGCTGGCGGGTGTAACAGACCATCAATGTTAAACTACAAACCTGTATTAAAGAGGCGTCCTCTAAACTGCTGTTACTGTTTTTGCATTTTTGTTTTAGGGTTTCAACTTCTTTTTCAAAGTCTGAAAAGACAAAAATTGTCATGTTGCAAACCTGAACACATTTAGTCACATAAGCTACAAAGTTACTCAGACAAACAGAGCATTTATATCTACCTGCACATCTACTCTTCATCTTTTGCATGGCGGCCATCTGTTTTTTGGCAAATTTGATGAGGTCATCTTTGGACAGTGTGTCCAACTGAGGAAGGAGGAGGATCGAAATCAACACCAAGGTTCAGCAAATAAAAACTTGAAGAAGCAAATAACAATATAAAATAATAAAAAAAACAAGGTCAATATTTGTGATGATTGTTAAAGTGCCGTGCCTTTGATTTGGATGCACCTGCTGGAGATGGACTTGCAGATTCAGCCGCAGTACCTCCTGGATCCTTTTACAGTCAAATGTAAAAGAACAAATTATCATTTTCATCATAGCATACAGTGGGGAAACAAGTCTAAAAGTAAATAAACTTTGCATATAGTGTTTCATTGGAAGAACTTCAGATGTGGCTGATAAAACACAAATGTCACAGGCTGTATTTTACTTTCCTCAGAAGCATTTATGTAGCTCTGATAACAGGGCATATTCTATTAAAAAAACTCACTTTAAATCATAACAACCAAAATACACAAAGGTGAAATGGAGGAAATAAAGCGACATTGTTTATTTAAAAAGACAGTAAAGAGGGTATTTCATTCTATAAATCAGTGCATTACATCTAAATGAATATTAATGCATTTTAAATAAAAACAGGGTTTGTTGAATAAGCTAAATACAGCTGAGTAGAACTGTTAGCTGTATAACGTAATTTAATCGTTAAGAAACAGTTTAATTAATATCAGTACAGAGCAGTGAGTATAAGCTAGCATGGAGATGCTAGACTAAGTTGCCCCACATTAGCTAAAGCTAACCTTCGACATGAAACATTTACCTCCATCTCCGTCAGTCGGCTGTTCAGCTTCTTCTCGGTAGTCTGTCACACACGGAGGTACAACACGTACCTGGCCTACAAAGTCAACTCGATATCTGTGGTTTTTATGATTCTCCGCGGACTTAATGCAGAACCATATCTTGTGTTTTGGTTTTGTGATAACAGGCTAAGCCAGAACTTACTTCCGCAATCGTCAGCGACAATACGTCGGAATAATTTACGTCACGACTACAACCCAGGATTTTTCACTTTTTTTTTCTTTCTTTCCTTCTTTCTTTCTTTC
>JAVQJG010191502.1:0-12399 GCA_036024015.1 Craterocephalus amniculus | reverse complement strand
AGCTTGCTAAGAGATTCCAGGTGTCAATTTCCACTGTGAGGAACATAGTGAGAAAATGGAAGACCACAGACACAGTTCAAGCAAAGGCCCGGAGTGGCAGGCCCAGAAAAATCTCAGAAAGGCAGAGGCGAAGGATGGTGAGAACAATCAAACTCAACCAGTGATTTATAAAGAAAGATCTTGAAAATGATCAGGGGTGCCTAAACTTTTGCATATGACTGTATATGGTACACCAGTCATCTCTTTATGGACCAGCAAGAAAAATGGGAAATGAGTAGAAATGCAGTATTTAAAAAAAATAATTCAATTTTAACAAGTTTGCAAGTCAGTAACTAGAATAGAGTCTAATGATGTTTTTTTTTTCCAGTAATCAGGTTTTATTTCTTTAAGTTGTTTTCAGGAATTGTTCCCCAGACCTCTTTAAGGACTTTTTAAAGCTCTTCTTTGGCAGCCTTTTGTTTCATTTTCTGTCAGGATGACCCCATCCCTCCCCCTCTAAGGAGGATTCCTCACTCAATCTGGCCACTTTCCTCTGATCCTCATCTCATCCTTTTCTCCCCATTTCCCTTCCTTATGAGTAGCTTTTATGGCACCAAATCTTCCTTAGAGACCATTTCTAATGAGGATTTTCTAAACAAACCAAGATGCATCTATGAAACAATCAGCCAGTGTCCATGTAAAAACTTTAAATGACCTTCATAAAGCCTGGAGAGCAGCTCATCTAGTCCACATTAAAAGGAGTAACAGAAAGTGTGAAAGACTGGCTCCTTGGTTTGGGTGCAGAGTTGAGTGGTGGTGCAGCTCATTCAAGAAAACATACAGAGCAGACTCGCTGTTTCTCTGGGGAATCCCTCAACCTGACATGCTGATCCTTCACCGCTGAGGACCCAGAGCTGCAGCTGCAGCAGGCATCGTCTGATATCCCCGCATGTGAGAGTAAAGAGGCAGCGTACGTCGTCAGCATCCAGTCGAGCTCTCTCAGCCAGACACACCAGCTGCAGGTAGCTGCACGCGTTCATCTGTGAACACGAGCGGTGAGTGGAAGCAGCTTAACGGGGACTGCACAGAAACTACGATATACAAGGACTTACTGCTGATGGGGTTTTGAAGATGATTTCCTCCAAGCTGCAGTCAAATCTCTCTTTGAAAGAGGGATCTAAAGAAAAAAAAATCTTTTGAGCTACAGCTTGTTTTTAAATTTCACGTGTTTGTAGTGACAGGGTTGTGGTTACCGCTGGTGGTCAGAATAACCGGCCTCCTGGTGGTCGCCATGAAAGCCTTGATAGCCGCAAGGAAACCAACATCATCTTCAAATATGATGTCTACCTGTGGGAGCAGAGCGATGTAAAAAGGATCTGAGACCAAACGTCGCTGAGGTTTGACTTCAGATTCAGTCACTTTTAAGGAGCTTTACCTCTTCGAACAGAATGAGCGAGGTGGCGGTCCTTTTGCTCGTCTCTGCACCCGGAGAGGAGTTGCCCGGTTCCTGTCCGTCTGGTTTTATAGCTGCTGATGTGCCACCGAAGTGGAACCGATCTGCCTTGTCCTTCATCTGGAAGTAGTGTGCCAAAGTAAGCGCGTCTGGTTTGGCTTTAACTTTACAACCTGGCCTCTTTTTGGAGCTAGAGGTGACATTTTTTGGACGTGTCATTTTTCCTGTTAAAAAAAAAGAAAATTTGGGTTATAAACCTGACAACATGAAGATTTATATCTGATTAAAATTACGCGAGTCCCACCTGGCAAAGCCTCGGATTTTGGAGTGCAGCTGTAGTTGCTAAAGTACGCAGGTTTCAGTGGGTCTTTGCCGGAAATCTCCACGAGGTGAGACTGGGTCGCCTCCTTCAGCTGGGATAGGACATGGCGGCCGCTGCGCTGGGAGGAGCTGTTCACCTCAAACACCTGCCATTGAAAAGGAACAGAGAAATTTAGCAGCGACTCCTGAAATGTGGAGGAAGTGTGTTCAAAGGCCAAAACAAGACAGTTAGTGGCAACTAATTGTCAGCTGGAGTTTTAAAAAAACAAAAAAATATAAAAAGAAAAGCTGGACCAAACATGTCAGGCATCATGTGTGAGCCATTAAATGAAGCAAACTTTGGAAAAAAAAGAAAGAAAAAAAAAGCCATTACTTCTGCATCCATGAAGAATTTGGATTGTGAACAACTCTCTATTTTTTCTTCCTTTCCAGGTTCATCTCCTTAGCTAGGCTATTTGTTATGAACAAATAAAGCTGAATTAAATTAATCTTCTCCACCATTGTAGCTTCTCCTCAAAACAAAAATGATTTCATGTGGGAAAAACTTTTTCTTTCTCAATGTTTTCAGCAGTTTTCTGCTGAAAAAGTGATATTTAAGAGCACTGCCTCTGCCAGTCAGCCATTACCATTATTGGGCTCAAGGTGTTACAAAACACCAGAGAGAAATAAATTGTGCATCACTGTTGCAAACAATTCTGATCAGGTTAAATCTGTATCTACCAGCTTTAGACGTCCTAAAAATCTGCTTGTATTTCCCACCTTGAAGCCGAGCTCCAGAGCACAGGCATACACCGAGGCAGTCTTGCCGACGCCTGAAGGTCCTGTAATCAGCAGGGTGTTGCTCAGTGGCTCCTCACCTCGGTTCTCTGCTCCAGCCTCACCCTGGAAGTCTCCGCAGTCCCACGAGTCTGCACAGACGGAAGTCATGCATCTTCAGACCGAAAGAGTTGAAAATGTTTAGTCCAACTATCCCTCCTCTGCACTGCTCGAAACGGTAAATTATCCCAGCTGATGTCAACCAAAAAGGAAGTTACAGCCTGGAGATGTTGCCGGTCCCTCACAGGACTACAACAAGCATACATGCCAACAGTTTGAAAATGTTTGGGAGGAAAAAAGGCTCATTTGAATATTACCATTTTCGACTTGTTTTCTTTCTTCCCTTTCTCGCCTCTCATCATTATCGGCTCTAAGTTTCCATTTCTTCAACCAGCTGAACCCCAGGAAAAAGGTTAAAGCAAAAACAGAAAAATGTTATTCTGGGCAACATTTTATACACAGATGCATTACAGCCAAGTAAAATGAACCTGAGCAGTTTCTTGACTGAAGTTTCATTGCCGATCACTTCGCTTGAATGTTTAGGACTGTACTTATCCGTCCAGAGCTCTTCTTCAAAACAGGAATCTATGCAAAAGAAAAATAAAAAGTTTTTTCTGAAATGTATAAAAACATTAAACACTGATCAAAATGTAAAAAAAACTACCTCTTTGGAGCGAGTCAGAGCCTTTCAATGACAGAGTGTCTGGTTCTGGATGATTTGACCATCCAGAATTCACCTCACAGTTGTTTTCTGGCCCTGCAGGACTCCCACTTTGCCACCCCAGCCCATGCGTGTAGCTCAGCTTGCTGCCTCTGGCTGGTTTCTGTAAAATAAAGACAGAACCTTAATGCACATCCTGAATCATCAGGGGGCAGGAACCCTCAACAATACCCGCAGAAGCTACGGTAACTTTGCAGAGATTCCATTTACCTGTTTCCTTTTCTCTTTTGAGTAGCTCTGAAAAGAACCTGGATGCAAGGAGCACTCTGTTTTGGAAAGAACAGGAGGGGAAACAACTCATAAGGACAAATGCATACACTGCTCATGCTTATTGGTAAAACCAGACTGGCATCAAACTTTCTCACCTGTAGACCCATCCTCCTCACTTGCTTTCTTTTGCAAAGTGCTGAAAACAGTCTGGACTGAAATAGCTGGATTTAATGTCTGGATCTCTGCCAGACAGCTGTGCAAAGCAAAGGCTGACAGCTGTCCTCTGCGGGTGGACGCTGCACACCTCTCTCTCAAAGGTAGGTGGGATGCTAAAGGTGGACCTTTCCCATCATTCTGAGGAATGAACCCTGATTTCTGCGTGTCTTCTCGCTGATCTAAGCCGCCATCGGAGCTTTCTTTACTCTTCCTGCGTTGTATCGCAGATATGAAAATAGGTGCCATTTTAACTTCTTTTATGGATAAGGTCTTTTTTTCTCTAGTAAAAGCAACTGAACGGGTTTCCTGCGATGTTTCATCATCAGTGCAACTCGACTCAGACAACACTATTACTACTGAGGTTTGCGCGTGGTCTTTGGATGGCGTGATCTTCACGATTTTACGCCGTTTGACGTTGTTTCGCATTGTAAAAACTCACTGGACAGGAGCACTTTGATCCTTCTGGTCTGGTGGCATTTTGCACTTAGCGCCAAGCTAACGTTCAACCGGATTCAACGTACGCAGCGCTGACGTCCAAATGTGCGACGTGAATTTATTTCGGAATTAAATTTGCCCCCTCTATCCAACCGTGTTTCTTAAATACAAACAAAGAGAAGAGAAGAGCAAATGATAGAAAATATAAAAAAAATAAACTCAAGTCTGGGACACTTTTGACAACCGGTGTTGTTTTCTCGTAGTGGCGTTTAAAACGTGCGCCAGTGAAGATCATGTATATAAAGAAGATGCTCTCATATTTGTAACAAAAGAAACGACAGCAGACCCTGATCTGACGGGACAACCGACTGGTTTCATGCTTATGCATTTCTTTTGACTACTTTCTCAAAACAACCAAACTCAGGGTCGAAAAGTTAAAAATGTTCTTTATCAGTTTAGCTGCAAATAACAGGTTTTTATAATAAAAGCCACTGTACAGGATATCATTCTCATTAGCCCACATGGTCCATTTAATTTTATTCTACAGCAGGTGGTTGAGATTACATCTTTTTTTTCAGTGCTGAAAAATATTTCACAAACAGTTCTATAAAGGGACAACCAAATAACATATTATCCAAGACTAATTTCTTTAAGGCTGTCTTAGATTAAAAATTTAAATAATGTCCAGCAGTGAGAGTAGTTTTGGTTTCCCAGAAAAATCTGAACCATCATCCAGCATCACAAAGCCACCTGTGGAGTGTACAATTAATAAAAATAGTAATTTAAAATATGCATGGTGTTATAGAGGATTTAAAAATAGGTTTGAGTAGCTTGTGCAGAGCTTGACATCAAGCTCCGCAAAAGTTTCACTGCTAAATATCCATCGATTTGAGTCAGGTGTTGCAGTGAGGAAACTTGTAAAACTCTCTTACACCAGGATTACAGATCCCTAGATAAGGCTGTACACGTGGGTGTACAAAGTCGGTCCTGCAGGTTATAATTCTCCTGCTCTAGCACACCTGGATCAGAGTGATGGGTCAACATGGAGGACTCAAAATCTTTTTAATACTTAACTTGTATTTTAAGTTCTTTTCAATTGTGGAAGAATCAAAAACTCTGTTGACACACTTCATCCGAGTTTCAGACCAGGAAATTCCCTTCTAATCAAGTTTTCTTGGACTTCTCTTTTGTCATATTCAACTGTGCAATTACCCTAGAGGTGAACAGTGGAGCTAAATGAATCCATACAGGAACTGCAACTGATTTCTTGAAGAGTGGAACAGATGTCATTCCCTGAAGTAACAAGCCAACAACCTCGAATGCAAAAACCATGAACAGTGTAATACAAGTCCATGTAAAAAATGTTCTACAGCACTGCAGTCACGAATAAGGGCAAATTTATTTTATTTAAATTTAAAATAACCCTAAGCCAGACTGTGAAGATCACAATTTTTGGCAATAAATGTTGGATATGTCTCAGTTTTCTTTCAATAATGGGTGAAGAGGTGCTGGGGGGGGGTTATTTATATGTGTATTGACAATTTGTTGCCCATGAAGGAAAGCCTGTTAAACTCCAATTTATAACCAAAAAAAAAAAACACAAACAACTGCTTAAAAATACAGTTATGAAATGAAGAAAAATATCAAGAAGAGAGTGGTGAAAATATTCCCCTTTGGCTTAACACTGCATTTTCTAGCCTCACTGTCAGAACTGGTGCCCCCTGCTGGTCTGGAGGCAAAATAAGATATTGATAGAAGAAAACTTGAACATGGGACCTTTGACTTGGACAAAGGTATCCAGGAAACAAACAGCCTATTGCTTTTAACAAAAAGATGGCTAGATTGAAAACGGGTATCAGGTAAACATTACGTGAGAGCATTTATACAGTTTACTTTCAGTAATTGATACTCACTAAGGGGAACATAGAAAAAAAAGGCGTTCAACATTTTCCTGCAGGTATTTGGACCAAAAACTGTTTTCTATTGTTGATGCTAAAAACTCTTCATAACGTGAAGTAATGTGTTGCTGTTTTTTCTTGTTTGCTTTTTTTTTTTACAAAGAAAAATAAATTAAGAAAAGTAAATTTCCCTGGCTTTCCTTCAACCGAAGTCAGTAGTGATGAAAGTCAGAATTTTAGCCCGAACCTTAAAATCTCACTTCAGTATCTCGTCCAGGATTCAAACTCGCACTATAAACACCAGACTTGTGGCAAAAAAGGACCAGCTCAAACTATTCTGGGTTCGTAACAAGACACCCTGAAAGGTGCCCCTCGCTGCTGTGGCCCTTTATATTAAATGCAATTCCCAGCAGTGAGCTCCAGCTCAAAGTTCCCCCACTGAGCGGAAAAGCTTTTGTTAATATTTGGCGTGGCACAATTTATTTTTAAAATGTCAATTTCGAAGTAAACTTTCTAAATACAAACACCAAGTGCTAAAATAATCAGCTAAAAGGATACGTTAAACATGGCTACTTTGTATGTGTACAAATTATCAACAGTAACAACGTTACCAGTAGTTTTAACTGTAGTTTTCATACAGTTGTGTATTACAACATACCAAAGGGTATTCGTGTCTCGTCAGAAGATGCTCGGTTTGTTCATTCTCTCGCTCAGAGATGCTTCTACAAAAACGCACGACAAGTTGGATCAACTGGCATCATCCAACCCCCACACTCCTGGCTTGATAAAATGTGGGCCAATCACTTTCTGATAGTTTGTATTTGGTTCAGTTCTAAAAAACTTTTTTTTCTCGTTGTGTATACTGGTTTATGTCATATTGGATCATCTGTTGACCAGTTTTCCCACCTGTCTAAGCACCAAAGAGTTGGTCATGATAACTGAATTAAAAAATAAAAATAAAAAACAATAAAACAAAAAAAGAGAAAAATGAAAAGCCCTGGGAGTCAGTGTTCCCTTCATCCAGCTTCACATCAGTCTGTTAATGCACTTTTTGTCCTCTTGCCCTGCTTCCCCCCGCTGGAGGTGACCGCGCAGCCGTTGCAGGCTCCTGCTGGTACCAGGGTCTGATCCTGTTCCTGCTCCAGGTCCGGCAACTCTTCCTGGATCTGCCGCAGGCGTGCCATCGCCCGGTCGATGGTGACCGTGCTCACCAGGTTGAAGTCGTGCATGCTGACCAGATGCAGGAGGAAATTGCGGCAGAGGTTGCGGCGGATGATGTGAGCGCCGAAGTTCTCCACGAAAAGCATGATGGCCTGGCTCATCTGGTTGTCTGCGATGAAGCTGCAGGGAGAGCACAGGGGACAAAAGATTAAAGCAACAATATATACTTTTTCAAAAGTGAAGTTCGGCTCAGAGAAAGGCTACCCTTCAAAAGCACACATGACACAAACATATTGCTTGACCATGGAGTCGTGGGGGTACTGATGAAATAGGTTTCCAGTGTGGACTTGTTCAACATACCCGTGCTTCATGACATGGAGGTTCCAGAGCTTCATCACCTCCTTCTCTCCCTCGTTGACGTCTGTGAACTCATCCAGTTGCTGTAAGCAAAGCAAAAAGCAAAAAAATCTAAATGAAAGGTTTCCTATCCCTCCCATAATGATGTTAAGCTTTCTCTAACTTCTTAATTATTTAAAGGAGGTTTACTATTTAGCACAACTATTTTGATGATGCTCAACTAGTTTTCTGTGGACTGGAAGAGAATAGTACATGTTTAAGAAAGGATTCAAGGTTAAGAGTTCACCTTCAAGTAAATCACAATAGATGATTTCATTCTTTTGTAACAATCTGACTCGTGGTCAACATTTCAGAGTTTTAACATTGCAGCCCCACTTTAATGTTCCTTCAGAACGTTGCCTTTCATTTCATTTATGGACCATTGTGCAGCAAATAGGAAATAACTGCATATCATGGGGAAAGAAAAAAATCCCAGTTCTGGTCACTTGAGATAATACACGTTACTCAAAATAAGTTTGGGACATTTAGCTTTTTATAAAATGTCAGAACTTTCCTAAAATGCACTGTAAACTTTTACAGCTCAATTTAATTGAGGTTCTCTAAACCTTAGCAGGCACCTGCACAACTTCAGATATTTATGCTGTAAATGAACAGCGAATACACACAAAAAACAAGTGTCTGACCCATGAATTGGCTACCAATTGTGCTGGTTCAATGACAGCTTGTATGTTCTGGGATTTGAACCAATGCTGGAGCCAGATTTTTTCCTATTGTGATTAAAGCAGTATTAAGAGTAATTTCACATAACCATCATTATTTATCCTTATTATTCTCATCATCACTATAACTAGTAAATCCTAATAACAAATACCAGTAAAATACTTGTTTAATGAGTTCTCAGTATGGCCATGAACCGGCTTCTATGATGAGCTTTAACAACTTGAGCTAGTTCAAAACACAACTCCAATGACACTGAAGCTAAAAAAAGGAAACAGTAGCGTCATTCTGTCCAGCTAATGAGTGAAATCCAAGCATTTGAGAGTAAAATTGCTGGGTAAGTACTTTTCTGTCAATTAATTGCAAACTACAGATCATATAAGAGGCAGACCCTGAAAAAGAGAGGGAGTAGAGTGGAGGTGTGGGTCACTCTGCTCCCCTAAAACAATCCACTGAAATAAACATTTCCTTAAGACCTCAGGAAACTGTCAGCTTAAAGAAAAATGAACTTTTTAAAGAGTATTAAAGAACGCAATGTAATAACATAATTAACTAATAATTAACTAATATCAACGTCTATGAATCAAACTGACAAGATGCACATGTTGAGACCTTCTTGGTCTGTAACAGTCTGTTTTAAAAACAACTTCTCACCGTGGCAGTCTTCTCTCTCAGCCACTCAGGATCCCTCTCGTCTTCGCTGTCCACATCCATCTCCTGGGCCCGCAGAGGCATGCAGCTGTCGCTGTGGAAGTAGAGGCGGTTGTGTCCACTGACGTAAGTCCTCTGCTGCTCCAAGTCTCCATCCTCGGACTCCAGGAACTCCAATATATTTGGTTTGGTCCTTTTGGGCCTTGCGAAAGCAAGTCAAAAAACAACAGACCATTCTTATGAACTATGCAAGCTGGCCAAAAAAATAGCTGTAAAATCACAATAAATTCAACAAACTGACTAAACCTTCAGTAAAAACACATCTACTTATGATCATCTTGAAGTCAGACTCCTCAACCTCTTGTTTTACATGTTTTCACCGCTTTCATTAAAATAAATTCAGCTTATTTGCTTCATAAAAATACTCAAGTTTCTAACAATTAGCTGCATGCGTTCACTGAAAAATAATTATACAACACCATGATACACGAGCATCAACTTTGACCAAACATGCAGCTACTGCAAAGACCGATAATTACCTGGAAACTAGAACATGAGTGACAGCAGTTCTCTTTACTGGGCCGTTGCGGCTGAAAGCGAAGCCTGGCTGGCTGTGGATGTCCTGAGGATTGCCAACGTATGAGCCATCATAGCACTCGTTGATGGACACATCTATCCTTGCTCCTTTGGGGTGACGCTGCAGATTATATGAAAAGATCAGGGCATTACAGATTGTTGTAAATAAGCCAGTATCAAATCAGACACAGAAAAGAAAGAGAGTGGAGGCAGGTTTTCCTCACACATTATCAACTGGAGCTCCTGGTTTAACAGCTGATTTACACTGAATCTAATTTAATTATGACGGAGCACACGCCAACAAGCCCTGCAAGGCTTTCCTCATTTGAAATAAGCTCAAGATTCAATCTTTTATGAAATGGTGAACTTTGCTTGGTTAGTTGATCTAATTCATTTAACTCGTACCAGGGGAGTCCTTTCTACTTTCTAGAGGAAATACAACCTGTAGCAACTGCATGCCGAGTGTTTTTTACTTGCATCTCTCTCTGTACGGCCGCAAACAATCAGCATCAGCCCCGGCTCACTGACTCTGTATGTAATCTGATTTTAACAGACTGATGTGTCATCCGATCACCTGCTAAGTGTTTTTGCAAACGTCTGCTGTAGTAGTTCTCAGCAGGACTGTCCAGATGGCTCCATTGAACAAACCATCTGACAACCCTTTTTTTTTTTTAAAACACTGCCCCTAGCAACAGGTAAACATGCATCAGTGAGGCTATGTTGCTCCAAAGCAAAGCATCAGAAAAGCTGGCCGATTGTGCTCGGCGGGAGGCCGTTTTTATGCTGTTTAATGGTGAGCAGAGGCTTTAAAATGTTTTGATATCAGGCGTTTTTAACTCACGTGCCTTCCATTCCTCTCATTAACACCAAAGTCATTGTCATTTTCGATGCAGTGCTGTATGGAATCCCAAAGCTATCATCCGCTTTGTTTTTTTCCTAAATCAAAACTTGAACCAAAGGCAGATTCAGGCTACATGTAAGGGGACTTTAGGACCTAATTTCACATTTAAACAAATCATCAAAAGTCAAAGGTCGAAGACTTTTAGTCATCTCTGTGCAATGGGTTGCAGAGAAAAATGGCATTTAATAACAGTTCTAATACGCTCATAAAACCATTATTATTTATGTCTCACACAACAGCCATTCTGCTAACAGCTGGAAAATAAAGCTAGCTACAAGTTTTTCCGCCGTGCAGCTAAATTCTCCACGCAGTTTAAAAAGAAATGTTCAAAACCAAAAAGCAGTTTCCACAAAAACCCTGTCCAGGTCCAGGAAGCAAATCTTCAGCCTTTATCTGTTTCCTCTGAGTAAATATGTAGCAACTTTTTATCATTTACAGAGCAGAGGGCATTTAGCAGGAAATTCAGTTTTATCTGTCTTATTTTGTTTTGTTGCCATCAAAATATCGAAAAGATGGAACTCATAATAAAATAGGGATAAAAATAAAATCTGAATTATTTCTTCAAGAATAATCGTACCACGGAAATCTATAATCCTGCCTAGGGATGCAAATAATCAAGCAATTCATTAATGTATAGCTGTTTCATATTATTGATCGCTGATCGATTAATTGATTACTGGCAATTTTTTTTGAGAAGCTGAATTTCCCTCTGAATCAATAAGTACATTTCTACGAAAATCCTCTCTTATGACGGATCAAATGCAAATCATATTCCTTAAGAAAAGATTTACTCCTAACAGCAAGGAACAACACATTCACAAATGGAACAATGAAAACAAAATTAATATCATTATCATTATTATAAATTGAATTTAATATAAAAAATGATTATGTCTATGCTCAGAGGACAGCTTCTCAGGTGTTCCTTCTGGCGTGAAGCACGCCCTCATTTGGGCTGGCGAGGAATTACGGGCTGATAGCGATTAACTGCAGTTCATTCAATCAATGATTAATTGTTTGCATCCCTAATCCTGACACCCCTACGTGCAAGTGCAAATCATCGTTGCAACACAGTAATGCTTGTTTCCACGAACTCTGCCTAAAACAGAACTTCACAAGTATGAAACATAACCCTACGATATGTATGATGATGCGCTAAATCAAGTGTTTTAAGTCTCATGAGTGGTCCGAACACAAACGCAGGCAGTTCCTTACCGCATAGTTGAAGATGAAGCGGGAATGGGAGAGTTTAAGGTGTTTAAGCAAGCTGTAGAGTTGGCTGCAGTTCAGAGTACACCAGGGGCAGTGAAGGTCATCTCGCGCCTCTGTCTGCTGCCGCGTGTTATTGTTGTACAAGAACTAAGAACACAACACACAGTTACTACAAGGTAAAGCAGAGAAGGTTGACCTACAGCAGATGCAGATGGGAGACTGTGTCCAAACCCTAAGAAGTGCTCAACAGACAAAACAGATTGACATTAAAATTACAAAAAAGTTATAAATACATTTTCTCAGTGTCTAAAATGTGACAGTAAATCTTCCAAACAAACAAAAATAATACAAACATTTTGCTCCTCTGCGACCCCTGCAAAGGTTGCGGCAAATCAGCGTATTCCTTGCTGTTGTGTGGTGTACCTGATAAAATATACGCATCTTCTGTCGCGGCTCACATGGGACCTGCTCTTTCCTCGTCTGAATGTCTGTGCTGACTGACTCTTTCACTGCTGACAGGAACAGATGGAGAAGTCAAGTCTTTGTGTATCACCGGCTAACAAACTATGTATTTAAACAAAACAGAAACTGCAGCTTGAGCTCGTTGCATTATGGTGCGTTCCAGTTGTCCTCGGAACTCGTTTTTCCGAGCTAAATTTGGTCGGAAGTGATGATCTGAACTTGTTTTTCCGAGCTGCGAGCTCGTAATTTGCAGAGGACCCCGAGATCCCAAATTTCAAGATGGCTGCGCCCAGTTTGTGTCCCCTGTTTGTTT
>JAVQJG010191501.1:0-19171 GCA_036024015.1 Craterocephalus amniculus | reverse complement strand
TGGACAGGTTTTTGAGGGTATTGCCGTCTTTTTGATGGTATCTCTGAAATGTTAACATTTAACCCAGACTGAAAGCAAAGGTTTTATACTCAGGATTTGTCATTATTCTATCTTTTATCATTTTCCGTACCTTTGGAGGACATCCCTACAGAAAGATGCTGCCATCTTCATGCTTGACAGCAGAGATGGTGCTAATATGGTAATGCTCTCCCTGCAGGTGCTCCCGATGATTGTCTTGATGAGTGACTTTTCTCATTGTCGCTGAGAAGTCTTATGATATTTCCAGGCGATACACCTTTTACAGAGTAATGTCTTCCTCCTGGCCACTTCTGTCTTCATAATTTAGCTTTGGATCACCATCATAGTTAACACTGGCTTGTTGACAACAAGTCCACAGTACCGAAGGATGCTGGCTGGAGAGTTGCATTAAAAAAAGTTGGCTGATCGTTCCAAATTTCAGGGGATTTTTAATTCTGTCCCATAGGCCATACAGATAAATTTCTGTATCCCACAGGTTGGTTTCCATTCGGACTTACCACTGCCTCACATCAAAAGCCATTTGCTGCTAATACTTATGATTAAAATAGATTTTAAAAAAATGTCTTTGTTGATAATTATGTCACTGCTTTGTCTGTGGATAGCTGTGTGAAAAAGTAAGAAAATTCAATAAAATCAATCTAAAATATGAAAAAAATGTGAAAAACCACATGGGTGTGAAAACTTCTGTTACATAACATGAGAAGAGATCAAACGGCAAAAGCAAACAGTTTGAAGTCGGACAACTCGGGCGGAGCTGATGTGTACACAGACTGCCCCACAAATGCACTGACCAATAAAAAATCTCAGAAGAGCCTGAGGGTACATTACACAGCAGCGGCCAATTAACAGCTCTGATTGCCTCCCGGCATTTCTTAATTCACTGTTTCAGTCCAGTGTGGTGCTTCATGGGTAGAGAAAAAATAGAAGAGATGAAAAAGCTGCCAGTTCTAAATGAAGGACAATAGTCTTATCAGTACTGCCTGCAGCTCTGCATAATAATCAGCCAGCCCTGTGTTCTTCAGCTCAACAGAACCAAGAAAGAAAAGAGCAAATATAAAAAACAGAAAAAACAGGAACAGACTCTGAGCTCTGCTTCAGGCTCTGAATGCATTACAGTTAATGTTAGCTGGCAATGGCTGCAAATGTTTTGAGATCACAGTTTATATTTTGACTATTCTGGTAAGAGAACACTGTGTTCATTTTCATGCTGTTGTCCTGATTCAATGAAAGTTGGGTCACGCCGACACTGCTGGGCTGCTCTTTGAAAGCAGATGGCTGGTGAACTCATCTGGGTCCTTTCAGTAAAAGTTTCACTTGTGGTTTCAGTGGTTCTGACTGACATGTTTGTTTATTCAGTTTCTTTGTTTGCCCTCAGGGTATTTTTAATCTGTTTGACCAAAGTTAAACACAAAAATACATATTTATGTTGCAACATTGGGACAAACATGAATGCCTGTACTTGAGATGCGTGGTATTTTGTAGTTTATTTAAATCTTTTTATCTAAAAGGAGGGATAGGTAATAACTTCCTATTTTGAGTGGTCATTTTATTGGAAGAGATCAAAAATTTTATGTTACTGATTCAAAATTGCAACATTTTAACCGACATCTTGTAGTAAAGCATCACCACCACAAGGTGGCGACAACTAACAGAACTGTCAATAAACATTAATATAATATAAATATATATATATACAAATAATATAAAATATTGAGAAAAATTCTGCTGCTAGTCTCTGGTACAAGTGTGTGGGGCTGTGGGATTCAGTGTTAATGAAATACAAATATAAGACATGTGAAGTGTCAAAAACCATCAATACAATAAAATAAAAGTAAAAAATGGTTGGTTATTGGCCAAATGAGTTCGTTCCAAAGGTCGTCTCTCAACATAGATTCATAGACAAGGACTCATATGTAACAGACACATATCATTATGTACTCAACTAGAAAATACTATTGTGCAGAGTAAAGCCATGACACCGCAACATATGTGAAAACCAGTTTCCATGGAGCCTGAACACTGTGTGCATGACGATGCAAGCAACATGGTGGCAGCCAACACACCTGCCTGAGCAATATTCAAAGAATTATCTTCTAAGGGATGGCAAATATTTTTATTTAATAAAAATCCCCATCTCTACTGACAAGCTGTTTTATTGCGTTATTAAACAGAACAAGATCAATATGCATCACCATGAAGATGACAGCACGTTACTGTATGGAGACAGATCGCTTTATCATGTGTGTTAGAAATTAAAAGGAACAGTTTTACTCTATCTAAAACATTTTTTAAGACCTCTTGAATCTGAAAATTAAACCTCATGCATGTTGGTTTAAGACAGCACGATTTAGCTGCAGCCCTCTTTCCTCTGCAGAGAAATATGCAAGCAAAGAGAAGGCTGCAGCATCCGTTAGGTGGCAGCCTGACAACAAAGTTTGTCAAAGTCTTAAAGAGATGCACCAGTGATTTAAGATGGAGGAAGAGGAGGAGGATGAGGAAGAGGGGCCCTTCAGCTCCTCCCAACTCCCAATTTCTGTTTGACACAGATGAACCTGCTCTGCTGCATACCACAGGGAGCTAGGCCATGTGAACACAAAACACACACACACACACAAACAAACACACACACACACACTCGCACACACACACAGACACACATAGGTAAACATACACAGTGCACTTTGCACTTACTATGCCACTGTGCATGTGTTTGACTCATTTAGACACACGTCAGTTGCACAAGTAACACACACAACAGCTCGCTCGGCTCTACTTCCTGTTCATTCAGATTAGAGTTTCGTTGGGAAACAGGAGCGCACACACACAAGCAAACAAACACACACATACACAGACACATTCACAAGGCTATTTTTATTTACAGCTGGGGCAGGAAGTTAAAGGCTTGGTTGTTTTAGGTTGATTATGCAGGAAAGTAGAGACTGTCAATGTTACATCAGCAGATATATGCGCGACAAACGGACAACGAAACCAGCGTGGAAAAGTCACAACACCTGACCGAAACAGGAAGGAGGGGTATCAGATGAGCGGGAGGCATGGAAATTAAGCAGGTTGTCATTCATCATAGCACAAAGAGTGAATGAAACAAATAGGATTTTGTTTAAAGCTTTCCACAGTATGCATCTATGTCTTAAATAATCTGTGTGAAGAGGAAGAAAGAAGAGGGAAAAAAAAAATCACTTGAGAAGACTAGATTAGTGTAAATAACGAAGCGTGAATGAAAGGAATAAAAGGAAACCACCTTATGTAAAAAAAACAAGGCCTTCAAACGCCAGCAACACCTGAGGTCCTTATATGACAAGAGAGGTCGACAAGAAAAAAAAAGGCATTAGAGGGAAATTAGAGGAAGTTGGGGTGACCTCAGGAAGCACGACTGACCCATGACCACTGACACAGTTCAAACAGCAGGTGGTTACATCCATTTCCAGATAAGGAAATGTGAGAAAATTGAAAGGGAATACTGGAACAATCTCTCCTGTTATCAACCTTAGTGTTGAAGGATTCTGTTCTTCATTGTGGCCATTTTTCAAACTGCTAATAAACATTTTTCTGCAGATTGTAATAATTGTAATAATTAGATTTTCACATTAAAGAAAAGGCTAAATTCTTAATAGTAATTCAAATAAGTCAAAACATCAAAAGGTAAGATACATTTTCTAAATTATAATTTAATCAAATGCGACATTGCTTTCTGATGTAAATGAATTGACAAAATAATAAAAAAGAAACAAACAATATGGTCCTTGACCAATGAGAGTACTTCGAAATCTGATGAAGAGTTACAGAAAACACCTGACTGCAGTGATTGTCAAACTAAATATAAGCTTATGAGTGACATATTTATTTCTCATATTTTTGATGTTTTATAAAAATATTTCTTTTGAACCACAATTGAAAACAAAGTCACAGTTTTCAATTTATTTTTTTATTTATCATTATTTTGATCAGTTTCAGCTTATTCAAGTCAAGAATAACTTTGCAGACATGTGTAAATAAACAATGACTAATGGCAGATATTTCAGGGTGTGTCCACTGACTTTGACCTAAAACATTTATGCTGAAGACATTCACTTGCATTTAATTTTGCTGGACACAAATCAGCATAAAAATTAAAAACTGACAAGTCACTGACAATTGCTCAACAATCTAAAGTAAATGTTATGTCCGACATGAAGGATATTTAATGTCCTTCTTTGGTATTTGAAGTAAAATGAATGAAAAACAGCATTGGCCAAAGTTTTAACAGGGGCACAAACCCATATTTACACATCCCTGATAGAAATTAGTGCCCAATATTGATCAGAGCCTTGTTTTGTTTCCCAGCTGACAGTGAATACTGCATGTTTGTTCTGTTAGACAATGGCTAAATCTGATCTGTTATCAGAGTGACCTAAACAAGCACTGGGATTTACCAGGGGGTGTACCACGAAGAAGAAAAGTTTGTTGTTCTTTCTCACAGATCAGCTGCCAAACTCTGTCCTCAGAGGACCGAGTCCTGGTCTTGTTCTGAATCTAAGTTTGACCAACTTTAATCTCTGTGTGAGCTGCAAATGAGTCAAATGCGGCAGAGAGCAGGAGAGGAAAGCAGCACAAAAAGTAAAGGAGGAGGAAGCCAAGAAAGTTCTGCTGTATTGTGACATTTCACAGCTACAATCTCTGTGGTCTATGTGGTTTTATTAAGGCCAAATATCAGAAAGCAAAGTTTTCAAACCTCTCCATATAATTGGAAAAAGAAAACAGCCTTTCAGCACACATGTAAATAATACATAATTATTTCCATAAAAGTTATTATTATTTTTTTTTTTTTACAAAGGATACTTTTGATTAAAATAAATGTGGTAATAATTCGATACTATATTAGTGGCAAGGCAAATTCATTTGTAAAGCACATTTTCAGGTTCAAGACAACTGAATTCATGATTAACTTGTCATAACTGATTTTTAATGTTTACAAATCAATTATTATAAACATATACATTGATTTTTGGAGTATTTTCTTCTGCTAGGACTTAAACTACCTTTTAACATTTTTTAAGTGATGATGCACATTAGACTTAGAAATTCAAATAGTCAAGCTTTCCCAATGTGTGTCTTTAAATGTGTGTGGGTTTGAACAGCAGCTGTTTCCTGCAGGCTGGAACATGCTGCCCTGAACACACTCATGTTTATGAATCCAATGTTACAGCACGCTTCGTCATAAGATGACATAACAAGCATTAGCTTGTATTCACTGGGTCAACTAAAATGTAATTCAGATGATGTTCTGGAGGGCATTCTCCTCTGAAAGCAACATTATTTTGCCAGGAAAGCCTAGAAACAGCTGTCTAATGTTCTCCGAGATGACTCTGCATCGTGTACAAGTTGATGCTGTGGTTGAATCATTTTTCAAGGCCACAGAGAGCTTTAAGCATCACAGAGCAGCGAGGCAGCTGACAGCTTCAACCGGATAATTAATCCTCTAATCCTCCATCTACCTGACTGGTTGCAAATGGCTGCAGGCTGAGGGCGTCCACTGGAGACAGCTAGTAGCAATATTTACAGTGAATATAAATGGATAAAAGCTATATGTAAATGAGTAGGGAGTTATGTAAGAGGAGGACAGGTGAGGATATATGATGAAATGGGCTGTGACTCACAAAGATTTGTGTTACATGCAGCTTCTCCTGCAGATCTGGGCTCCATGGAGGATTACATCTAATCATCCAACAAGCCAAGAAGGAACCGTTGCCGTTTTTAGAGAAGAACATTTTCATGAGATAAGCAAATGAGTCTATTTTAAACCAGTTGTGCAAACTTTTTAGTGTCATGGAAAGTTTTTCGATGAATTTAAATGAGCGACATCTTAAGCAGAAAAAGAAACAAAAACCTCCAATTCAGAAAGAGAAAATGACCATTATCAAGCCTTTCTAGACTAGCCTTTCAGCAGGTTTTATGCTATCTTACAAAATTAAATGGACAACCACATCACAACAGTTCGCCCCATACAATCTAAGCCGCCACAGATGGATGTGGTGATTTATATTATTGAGGCCTGTTCTCTCAGTCTAGCCAAAACAGCTGAGGAGGATAAAGCTATGAAGCAGAAATAGAGAGAGCGTACGTTTATGGCTGCTAGTGTAGAAAATGAACACAATTGAAGAAAAAAATGATAAAGGGTGAAGTAAATACACAGGCTGATTAATTTAATTAAATTAGTTGTGGAAATACATCAATTACATTACCATAGATTCAATGCTTCTGCTTGATAGCATTTAAAAGTTGTTTCCATCTGATTTTGTTGGCTGGGATATCACCAAGAAAGGGATGCGTGAATTCCAGATTTTTTTTACATAAGAGCCTAAAAAACTGGGGAAAAAAATGCTCCAGTCCAGATTCAGCATTTGTTAAGGAATCAACCATGCAAAAAGAGAGCTAATACAGCCCTAAGTGGTGAGGAGGAAAAATATGCACAACTCATCTGTAAACATTCAGGGCAACGCATTTCAAAATTCAACTCCCAGGACCAGAAGAGACAGATGTGGAGCTTTGGAACTGATCTTACAGCTGTTGGTCACAGACTCTGCAGGAAATAACAAAAAGATGAGCTGGACGTTTTCTTGGAAACTCTGCTGTTTGAATTTACTCTGTGGCAGATTTTGTTTCAGTCTATTATAAGGATGTGGCAACAAATCTCACAGACTGCTTCTGAATGTAGACTGAGTGAACAGATCCCACTGTAACCTCCAGGAAACCTCAAACCCGTAACCACCACTGAATCAGTAAGAATGCATGTTACACAATGAGTTATAGTTGATATGATGCATTTTCATTTAGGAATCTTGCTAATTTGGCGACAGCAGTGCACATCCTTAGAATTTCATAACTTAAATTCTAAGCACATACAGCATGGGAATATCAGCCTTACTGCCTGCTGAACCTGTTCATGTTAAGTTGGCAATGTTCAACATCTAAAGCAACAAATATAACCACGGACAAAACAATCCCAGGTGGTTGGACAGTTGCTTGTTCCCCCCTCATTGCCTGTAGCAAAAAGTGTTAAAGGAGCACCTCGCACAGCATGCCAAACATTTTACAGTGAAATGGAAAAGTTAAAAAGCCGGAGAGAGGCAGAAACACCTGCAGTCTCATGCACCTGTCCACTTATTTTTACTTTAATGTGCCAATAACGGCTCGTTTTTCCAAACAAGGTCTTGAAATTCAGCAACAAACTTTTGGTGACATGCATTTGATGAATTGTACAGCCCAACTAAATATGTACAGCACATAAGTGAACTTTAGGTTGCGGTTACACGTTGAACATCCCGGTAGGTCTGAGATTTATAAATAAAGTGCACTGTCTTCACCCAATTTATATACAGTATGGATCTGGTATATGAATGTCATATCTGCATGCAACTTAACATATTTACCTACAGTTTTGTACAAATGCATGTTTCCTTGTTTATAAACAGCTTATGCATGTTTGTATAACAGTATGTTATTGTTTAATTGTTGCTTTTCAATCTATTAAAAGCAAAGTCTTAAAGAGACCTTGGAAGTATCTGATAATAGCGATCAGCTATTTGTGCATTTTATGTGGATTTATTTACGTTTTCAATTCACACATAAATCAACAAAAACAGAACATAAATGTATAAAACTCTAAAAACAGGTTAATGTGAGTTAAAACTTCGTACTGTACAACTACAGTGAGAAAACAAAAAGTGACAGAAATCTACTGGGAGACCGCATGGAGATTTTCAAATGCAAAAGCAATCATAATACCTGAGCCGTATGTATTTTTTTAACACTCAGATATTTTCTTCTTTAGCTATAAAGGCTTCTGTCTGATGAATTTAGATGTCAGTGTACCAACATCAATTAAAGCTGATAGATTTCCATTCAGTCAGCGTAAAGTTTCACTAAATTTTCAGAAATTCAACTAAAGTTACTTGAAAGGAGTGATTTTCTAATTTGTTGACATGGGTCAGATCACTGAAGCAAGTTGCAGGAATTAATGTTTTCTACTGAGCCAATCAGAACATGACATGTGGCTCTACAGTCTATGAACACAAGTGAATGTACAAGCTTTAGCTTTAAATATCAGTCCCTATGAACTCATTCATGTGAATCAACATGCGCTCAACCAAATCTGCATCAACCAGATGACTTTCTCAGGTTGTTACGATGACAATACAACCAAGCAGAACTGTTTATTGACAGAAGGTGGATTGCATGTTCTGTAATTCATTAACCAGCGTTTGAGGAGCGGGAACGTATTTTACCCTCCATCCTGGCCCTGTGAGATACGGACACAGCCTCACTGCTGAGCGGCTGAACACAGATGCTCCTACTGAATGACCGAAGGACCAAATCCAGCGGGCAAGAACAGGGACGAGTATTATTTCATCAAATGCAGAGACCTCGGTCCTTCGGGGCCAATCGGTCCAAATGTGCCACACATCTATTCATGGACATGAATGAAGCAGTGCGTCCATTAACCCGGAGAACACAGGCGTGATGCACTGAGCTCGGCACAGTAAAGACGGCAGGATAAAAGGAGGCTCAGTGGGGAGCTGCAATTATCTAAGCAGACTCTGTTCATTCAGAGCTACATGTTTGCCTCAAGTCAGGCCCAAACTCAGTCCGTGGAGAAGCGTCGTAAGACTCGTCCTGTTAACAAAAACGCTTGTTTTTAGTGTTGCTTCTGGGCCAGAACCCCCATGATAAAGACATAACGAGTGCAGGGACAGCTTCTCTTAAAAGAGAGATAATAAAAATGTTTTTTAACAATTTCCCCAGCTGCAAACACTTTACAACAACTACAGCACTCTGCGGAGCTTCGGCTTAAACATTATATTTGGGGAAGAATTTTAGCACACGAAAATAACAAAAATACAAAAAGTTCAACTCCTTTCGAGCCTGATAAGGCACCACATTGAGGCTGAATGAATAAGGGTCATCTGAAAGAAAATAATAGTGAATTATTTCAATCATTTCTGAGCAGAGAAATGCCAGTGACCTGGAGAAAGACAAAACATTCCTCTTTAAAAGATGTTTTTGCAATTCCAGGACAATTATTTAACAAATAATGGATTTAGGATCAAGATAATAGGCAAAATAGTCTGTGAAAAAAACAGATGAAGATGTCTGAGCAATCAGTTTGCTTCCTATAAAGCTGAAAATCTGTTATTTGTCACTATCCTACAGATTTTCAGGAACAGAGCCCACTCCAGTAAACGCGTCCTTGCCAACCACTTCTTTTTTTCTACTTGAAAACATATAAAACACTTTTTTTCCTCTGGTGAGTCATCCGCAGTGGCCATGAGGTTAAAAACGTGGGTGAGAAGTCAAATGCCAGCAGGGCTCATTAAGAAGGGCTTCTTAATATCGTATATACTCAACCAAGACACAAATTGGTTTCCAAAGTTCCCATTACAATAACGAGACGTTCTGACAGACAAACAGAAGAAAGTCAGAGCTGAGAAAGGAAATCTGATGAAGAAAAGATGAGGAGCGGAAATCAGTAAAAGCTCTGTTGGGCTGTGAAAGTAATGGAACCCCTGAGTGCCACACTCAGAAGGCATAGACACAACAGTGGACCACATAAATGAGTGGGCCCTGGAAAAAGATGAGTCAGGAGCACAACACAAGCTGCCTTTCTTGTAAAGAGGAAAAACAACGTCATGAAACAGAAATGACTGGAAGTGATTGCAGCTGTGATTTGAGAAGGACAAGTTTATCTCGAAATAAATCAAGTGCACAGGGCTGTGTCAACTCCAGTAGTTTTAGGAGATTAAATAAACTTGATATCACCTGTGAACGTTATTCAGATCCCCGAATAGGAGAAGAATGAAGTAGTAATGACTTTAATTTGCCTTTCTGATGCAACACTGGCCTGATTGGGTGAACTAGGCTGCTGTATGTAGGACATGCTTACAGATGGACCCTGTTCAGTTTTATTTAGAGACCCAGCAGCCACACAGAAACATCTCTTGTGCTTGAACTGCACAAAAGGGAACAGTACAAACTCTTTTGTACTTTTAATATAAATTCATTTTAGTTTTCAGCTGAGAAAGCACCAAAAGGTTTGTATATAGAGTACAAAATGTTTCCTTCCTTGGAACAATCCCTTTAACATATCAAAAAGAAACTAGGTCCATATGATTAAGAAATTTATGACATTAGATAAAACAAAAAGTAAAAGAGGTCAGAAATAATAAAAACTGCTTTCAGTCTTCAGTTTTTTGTATAAAAATCCAACAAGAACTCGGAATAACCATGAGTATGGTGGAAAACAATAGGCAAGCAGTACACGCCCTTAGGCCGGTAAGCCAATTCAATCGCCCAAAACAGCAAGTGAAGAGGGTAATTGCCAGGCAGGGACATTGAGCAGTCACATTCATTAACACAAAAGTACAGAGCAATTAGAAAAGCTCAAACTGTAATAAAGTTAACCTCTGTATCCAAATCGGACTCAAAATTTTTTTTTAAAGGTGGTGAACGAACTAAAACCCTGATTAAAACCCTACTAAAACTCTAATTTCACTTTCAGCGATGAATATTTCAATAGTGCACGCATCAGCTTCATGCATTTTTTATGTCAAGGTACAGGAATGTGCAGAAATCCTTCATTGTTTATACTTTTATTCTAAGAACTTACTTTCTTGTATTTTTAAATTTTCTTGAATAATATTCGATGCATCTTCCAAAGCTCTACTTTGGACATCAGCTGCTTTTTCATTCATTTACAGTCCATCTGACCTTTTTTTCCAGATGTTTCTTCTCATTTGATCTTTGGATGATTCAAGCATTAAAAACAACAACATCAAAGAACTTATTTCAATGGTTTTCTTCAGGTAATCTGTCAATAGCTGTCTGTCACAAAGACACGTGATTTTGACATTTCTCTTTTTGCATCTATGAAAAATGCCCACGTTATACAGTTTGACACATGATAATATCTTTACATCAACAAGGTGATTCTCAAGGAGCTATCAGATGAAAACCTGGCATCTCTCAGCACTTTAATTTAAGCAAACTCATCAAGTGATGGACAAATAAGGGTTATTGTTGGGCCTAAAAAACAATCTACAGCAGATGATGAACAGTATCTGAAAGTGATGTCCTTCAGAAGCAAGACAAAAAAAATCCAGCAAGAACCTGAAACAGGACCTGAGAGATACATCTGGACCCTCCACTCAACTACTGGTCAATGAAGCCTCATCAGGAGTGGTATCCATGGAAGTGTGTGTTTAAAGGACACATCCTTAAAGGAAAGCCTGCTGGAAGAAAAAGCTACGGTGTGTGAACTGGACTATCAACGAGTCTTGTGATCAGAAAAATCCTCCCTAAAGACGGGACCACAACATTACTGAGCTAGGGTCATGTTGACAGAGAACAGAGCAAGAGGTAGCCAACGATCAGCGAAGACCTTTGGAAAATTCTTCAAGAAGCTGAGAAAACTATCCCTGATGATCACTAAAAAAAACTGATATAAATGATAAAAAGCTTTTTGGTTTTTGTCTTTAAACTTGTTTTTCTATTTATCTATTACATTGCAATAATCTGTGCACCTATTGCGATGTCTCGTAATAGCTGCTCATTTATCATCATTATCATATATATATTTCATGCAGAGCAATGGCCCTAAAAAGTCAAATAAATACCAAAAAAAGAGGAAAAGCAGAATCACCAGGCTGACTCTTCCTCCAACATTACATTTCGAGTAAAGTGATGATTCATTTTGGAAAAGTTTCCTGTTAAAAAGAGCTGGCATCTCGCATCAAAATCCACACAAAGCATCATTTCTGTCATCTTTTCCACATCACTTTCTCCTATTGCTGATTTAACGCGCACACACACTTCTTATTCACAGCGGGGTCATGTAGCAACCTGCTTTTTTGCACACCTTAAAGAATGTGGTGGAGGGGGCGGAAAAAACAAAATTAACGCCCTAAAATATTTCTCCTCCAGCTACCAAGAAGAAGCCACAAGTCTAGTCTCCCTCGCAGCCACATGCCTCAACATTACAGATCTTTTACAGAGGCAGGAAGAAAAATCCTTCTGGCTAAACAAGGTCCTAAAACCAGCTCGTAGCATACTGGGGCTTCTCCATTTTATAAACCACTTAGAATGACGGAATGGTTAATTCTGAACTGAGTATGCCAAAGAAAGCAGCAAATTTGATTCATGAATATTGCTAAGCAATCTTTGTTCTTTTGTTTATTCAAGTCTGCATCACCCGTTTCTGGGTAATAAACTGGAAGGCTTATAACCTTCCAGTGAAAAAAAACAAAAACAAACTAGGTCGAGCATGGCATTAAATCCCAGCAGTTATACTGGTCCAGCTAAGTCCACCAGATGCTACTTATGTGTTTGTTAATGGAAATTGTGGTACAGATAAAAGGACATCTGTGTTCAGAAAGCTGCCCTGCAAAAATAAAAATGCAGGGTGTAGAAATAGCAACTAGTGGGAAAAAATAAGAAAAAGAGAGAAAGAGTGCAGGACACAGGTGGTGTTGGCTGTTGTAGCTTGTCTTTAAAAATGACTCCAGGCGGTTCTGCATCCACGGCTTTCAGGGTGAAGCAATACAGAGGAGCAGCATGAGAAAGAAATGCTTCGGTGGCCATGCGAAGCCTGCAGGGTTATTCTGATGTGAGCCTGAGGGGGAAAAAAGAAAACTCGAGCAATTTATTTGAGCTTGGAAAAAAAAAAGCTACACATGGCCACTTCACTCAAACATGTCCTGACCTGAAAAGAAAAGTGGGATGTGGTACTGAATTTGGATGAATGGCTTACATCAGAAAAATAACTTCAAATAACTGAATGTTAGCTTTCAGTAGTCCTCATGTACTTTAAGCCTCATTATGCTTTAAAAGTCAACTATTTATATTGTCAGCTAGAACAGCTCTTTGGTCGAAACTGAAGAAAACAAGCTTGCTGTTCAATTTACTCACAATAATCACAATAAAAATGCTAAATGAAAAAAAGAATTCTGCTGAGGACTCTATAATATAACCAGAAAAGGGCAAAAACTGGTTGCTGCTACCTCTAACAGTTTATGTAAGATCATTTTGTACAGAATGATGACTAAAAATTCAAGAAAAAAATATCTAATCCTCTGTTCCTCTATTAGCCCTTTCACACTGGCAGGGATCCGTGCTGGTTTATGAACTAACGGGCACAATAAATAAACAAATGAATAATAAATAAAGGCTCTTCTTTATGAACTGTGATGTCATCAAATGGTCCAGGCGGCTTTGTTACTTATAATTCAATAAAGTTAAAAACAAAACAAAAAAACAAATGCTAAACCAACTAATCAATGAGCCTGGGCTTTTCTACAAATGAAGACGGTAGGATGCAGGTTGCCCGTTAAAAATTAAGTTCAGATGGGCTTAATTTTGGGTGGCCATGTTTAAACCAAACATCTTACAGCATTTTCTCGGCTATCAATGCCTCAACCATCAACTTTCATGACCAAATTTCCAAGATGTTGGTGTTTTGATGTTTACCTCCCCAGAGTAAAGTTGTCCCACTATGGCACTGGTTTAAATGGTGTGAATGCGAGCCAGTTCTCCTGAAAGCACCAAGGTTCTGAGACTCCAGAACGGTGTCTGTCTGAAAGCTTGTGCTGAAACGTCCTTGAGCAAGACACTGAACCTGACATTGCTACTGATTTAAGTCAAATATTTCCACTTAATCTGGCTACTTTGTTAAAGACGTTTCACATTCCAACTCCTCTTTTTCTCAGATAGAAAAGAAAAGATCCAAATGTTGTCAGGCCAGACTAATTGGGATACAACTTATAAGAAAAAGGCATCTATTAAAATCTCAATACCTGGACTCAAACAACTGCCTTTGCATAATCAAATCTGCTTGATTGGTTTGTATGTTTCAATACTGAGTCCTTTTTTTCAATGATAGGATATAGAAAAGGAAAGAAATCAAAATCCTCCTTATGCAACAAGAAAATAATAAAAAGAAACAGCCACCATCTCTGTTACAACTCTTTTCACTCTCTTTGCACATTTCATCGCCAGCTAACTGATAACCAAAGCTGCAAATGTTTGCATGCTGCTTAGACTTAGTTTCTCTGTCAACACATCTCAGACACATTTCCTCTGTTCCAGTGTGAAGCAGAGCAGCAACTCCAACCTGTCTACAGTAAGAGAGGGTGGTAGATAATGGCAAATATTGTACAGTTTGGCTTGTTAGTCATACATAACTCCAACTAATCCTTTAAAAAACTTATTTTTCCTGTTCAGACTACCAGTTATTCACTGGGCCTGAACTGGTATTTCAGGTCTGAAATGTGCATCATGTCTCTGGCTTGTCAGACAGTAAATGTGAAAAACCTGCTTGTGTCAAACCAGTTAAACAAAACAAGGGGGGAGGGGTCACTAAGTTTCCCAATCTCATTATACATCTAATGTCATCAAGCACTTCTTTATACTGCAGGCAGGAGCCGGGGGGAATGATGATGGAGGAGGAGGCAAGCAGGTCTCCAAGAATAATCTACTAATCTAATCTGAAATGGAATTATGGCCATGGCCAACCCTGAAAACCCTGAACAGGAAGTTAAGGAGCTTTCATCCTGCAGGAGAGACGCAGACAGCGTGCAGCCAATTCCCCAGAATGACTATGCAGGTCTACTCCTTCATTCAGTAATCTTCACTATGCATCTTATACCAATTCCATCACCATCTCCCACTGTGAGAGAAATTCTATCCAAACCACTTTGAAATGTGCAAATTCAGAGAGACACCGGAGCACACAGGCATTGAAGGCTGCACAGCTGGTGTCAGTCTGATAACATAAACAAGAACTTAAACGCTGGGGGACTATGTGCATGCATAAATAAGGTAACTAGCTCAGTCAAGTGTTAACTAAAACTTTACAAACAACACAACTTTACACTGCACTGTCTTGAAGGAAGGTAACAAAAGAACAGGGACTCCACAGCAAGCCCTCAGAAAACAGTCAGGAGTGATTTCTAGTGTACAGTGAAGCCAGAGAGGGTTTTAACCGAGCTGAACCACTGCACACCATCTAGTTCCAGGCAGAAAGAGAAATGATAGAGGCTCAGGCTGTGGTGGACACCTGTGGACCTCAGGGGACTGAAGCCCAGGGGTTAAGATTGAGGGTGGTCTGATGGACTGGGAGACCAACATGCCCATATCCCCAGTGCAACAGGCAGGAATAATTCAAGGCTAAATAAATCCAGGATCCAGCCAACTAGCTTTGCTGTTTGATGTGCTGTGTCCAGGCTCAATACTTTTGTTTTTAATGACGATTTGTTTAACATTCAGTACAAACTTACACACTTATAGCGGATAGCCTCTCAATACAGCACTTTTCACGTCGATCACTTTCTAAATAGCAAATCTGGAGCCAATCGATTCAGCATCTAGCCAAAGACACGTGACCTTCTGGTTGGAGCACATCTGATTATTCATGTCCCAGTATGGAATTTTTTTGGCCACTAAGATCTTCACCAGAATATTCAGAAAGCTTGCATGGTTTCTAAATAAGCTATGTTATCACGCTTCACATTAAAGTATCACAGGCTTAACATTGGAGAAAAACTTCTTTACAAATAAAATAACCTGAAAAAAATCCAATAATAACCGAGACACTGTTATGTATGTAAATACGGTCATTAGCTGTGTTTACGTGAAATACTTTTAATCAGATTAATATTCCAATCAGGTTTTAAAAAAGCATAATTTCAACACTCAGACCAAGAGGGGTGGTCCAAACTTTTTCATTAACATCAGCAGGACAATGCTTCCATATAAACTGAATGTATTCATTCTGATGCGATAAATGCATTGGCCCTTTGACATTTAAATCACATAAGGGGGGCATTAAGTTTTAAGACCAGTCTTAAAGTTGTAATGAGGCCATTTACATACACACATAATCCTTATTTCTTATCTTCTCAGGCTAATCTCACCAGTCGTGTGCCATCATCACTACAATTCAGCCTGATTTCACACTGATGTAAGTGTTAAAACATTGAAAGCATCATGGAGCTGCATGGTTGCAGCAGGAACAATGCGGGCAGTGGGCCATATGGGGATAAATCTATTGCCCCAGTGCATGCTGGGACAGCTGCCGATGGAACAACCTTGCAGTCATGCGGAAGTTGATAGTGGTTCCAGCTCTTATTCAAAATATAAAGCCACCAATATTTAACAACCACAAGGTAAAATCTAAATGTTAGTAAAGGTTGCAGCCAGAATGAACCCAACACATTTGAAGAGCTGAACCCTTTGTTCTGTACATGTATAATGAGAAGGTGAATCAGTCAGCTATTACACCACAGTACAAGCTGCCATCATTACGCGGAGGAATGCGTGTCTTAGCATGTCTAAGATAAAACTTGATTTACCTCTAAATAAGGAGGCCCTGAGCTATGAGGAAAAGCTGGAACCTGTTTCATCTCAGGTACATCACATCCACAAGATGTGATCAACAACTTCATTTACATACCAAAGAGGGCTCATCATCTTTTGTAGGCAGAAAGTACCTTAAACGCACAAACAGAATAATACTTTATTTCAGTTACTGACCTCAAGTGGTTGTAGGTGTGTCAAAATCTTAGATCAGTAACCCTGCAAGACCAAACCCACTATCTAAAATCTTGTCATGATTTGAATAATTACAGTAACAACTTTGTTTCTCACGCAAAAGTAAGCAACACTCAGAGAGCCTCACATCAGCCATATGCCACACAAGAGCAAAGCATAAGCTGGGATGATCCTGTCATTGATCCACAACCATTTCATTTTACTGCCATGTGCACAGTGGTATCCTTTTCCTGTGACCTTTGCAGCAAGTGCACGTACCGACACTGTCACAACAAACCCAGACACCGGAGAGGAGCTCCAACTTTGTGGAAAGGGTTAAAAAGAAGGGAGGGGAGAAGGGAAAAAACTCATTTGCAGAGGATGCAGTGACCCGCTTACATAAAGGCTTCCCACTGTAAGCCCTGGGGAGAAAACAGATCTTTGTTATTGAAGTCAACCAGTCTGATTAAATTGTCCTGATTTCAGCTTTAGTTGATGAAAACCACACAAAAATACAGTACAGATTCTTTACATCTGACCATGTGATCTATGTCTTGGGAATAAGGGTAAAAGCTACCCATATGTTACCAAAGTAAATAAAAAAAAAAAAAAAACTTGTGGCAAAAGCTCTTAGATCCAAAGATTCAGGTCAACTACTCCACACAAGAGTCAAGATCAAACATGGAGAAGCAGCTTTTAGCTGTTATGCTGAAAACAAGTGGACAGAGCGTAAAATGCATGCAAAAGCTCTCTAAAACTGCAAAACCCACACACATAAACACAATCTGAAGGCAGAATTTCATGTGGTGAAGTGCTCTTTGAGCCAAATCATTGACTTTTTTTAAGGAGGTTGCTCTCACATTTGAGACCCATGAATTGCATCTTAATCCATCTGCATTTTAAATAGTTATGACATTGAATGTCTAAGGCCAGCAAACAAATCAGGAAGTTATGTATAATACGAATTAACTAGAAGACAAAGAAATGCCACACGCTGCATAAAGCTACACATTATTCAGTCCACTAAAATTTGTTAAATAAACATTTTTCTATAATTGCTCTGCCTGTTGACACATTTTCTGTGTAAACTGAAAATGATGATAACTAGTAGTTAAACTAAATTAAACAAAACAGAAATTAGAGCATAATAACAGACTGGGTAATTAAAAGGAATGATGCACACTGAGTGGCCCATATCAGTTATAATCAGTGGCTCTTACGGTCTGAAAACAGCCTGTGGGCCTCCCCAGGGAGGCTGTTGATGCTTTCAGATCAAAGCTCATATATATGAGAAATACAGTTTCCATGTTGCCAAGTTACTCATTTCTCATGTTGAACAATACAAAGAGCAAAGTGCAGGAATTTGGTCCTTCCTACAGGAAAATGAATGTAGTGCACGCCTTTGAGTACACACAGGCAGGGCAGAAAGCAAACCTTTGTTTACACTAAACTAGAAGATTACACAGTGAAACTGTTAATTATCATTAAAGGCTGCTGAGATACATACTGTATATGGAGTCTGGGGGGAGTTGGTCTGACCACCTCAGGGAAATGAATAAAACTTTTCTTTCTGTTGTATAACAAATTGTTAACAGATTCTGTAATCGACGTTATGGTCTTGCAGTGCAAGGACAGTTGTGATCAGACATATAGGCAACACTTAATCTTCAGTACAAAATTGTCTCTATTAATAAAAATGTAAATTTGAAGAAAATGTTAATTAACTACAAAAAAAAAATCTTTTCAGTCACACTTTTGATGATTTTAAAGCAGCACTTTTATCATATATTTACTTTGTGTCTTTTCACTATAGTGAAGATCGGACGGTTCTTGAAATCTACGTTTTAAATTCAGTGTTATCTCAAGCTAAACAGCTATAAACCTGTAAAGATGTTTCCAGGATATGATCCTGAAACCTAACTCACAGATAGAGCAGTTCAGATCTGAGGCAAACCCACGTTTCATCAGAAATGTGTGAAAACTTAAAAACATGAATAGTAAGGTCCATTAATCACCCAGAAAATCTGGCTTGTTTGATAGTCTGGGTAGAGTGAGATGAAAAGGAAAAGTTTTGTAAAACTTTTATAGATATGTCTCATTCTCTGTGTAAAGCTGTCCGTGTCTGTCTGGAGCAGGAAAATAAAGCCAAAACATATTCGAAAAATGCTACTTACAGTTGGTGGAGGTTAAATCATGCTGTGTGACTGTTAAAGCCTCTGAAGGTACTGAAGGTAATGACTGGAACCAGAAAACCACCTAATGTCAGAAAACTAGCTCTGAGGCTAAAAGATCATGAGTCATTAGATGAAGTACACAGCAAACAAAGAATGGCTCCTTCGGAAATGATCGGCTTATTTTCAACCTAAATCCCATTGATAGACTAAGAGAGGAGCTTTAACGGCTGCAGAACTCCAGACATCAAAGGATATGAGCACAGAGCAGTGAAGGAGTGGCAGAACCTACCAGCAGACAGGTGCAACACACACCTGGCAATGTTGCCACAGACTAAAACAAATATTAATGAAATGTGCTATTAATCACCACTGTTTAGTCTTTT
>JAVQJG010191498.1:0-11111 GCA_036024015.1 Craterocephalus amniculus | reverse complement strand
CCAAAGTGATAAATTATGTTTAACAACTATGATAGTGTTCCTGCTGAACAGTACCATGGATAATGTGACAGTTTGTGATAAAATGATGAACGTGTTGCAGCAATCTTTAAAGGACATTTAAAAACTAGAAATGGAGTAAAAATAAATTTGATAGCACATTGAATCATCCCTGTCTAAAAGTAATGAATGACTGAGATACGTTTTGGTTGGATTTAATACCCTAGGTGTGAGTGTGTGTCTGTCTCTCAATATTGGCCCTGCGACAGACTGGCGACCTGTCCAGGGTGTACCCCGCCTCTCGCCCATTGACAGCTGGGACACGACCCAATTGGATTAAGCGGTTCAGAAAATGGATGGATATTTTAACCATTTTACAACAAACAGTAATGTGACATATCACCTCCATTGTCACACATCTTAGTTTTACAGTGAGTCAACACCTCCACTCCATCCACCCATCCATCCATCCATTTTCTGAACCGCTTAACACCGCGGGTGTGCTGGAGACTATCCCAGCTATCAATGGGCGAGAGGCGGGGTACACCCTGGACAGGTCGCCAGTCTGTCGCAGGGCCGATACGGAGAGACAGACAACCACTCACACACACCCTCACAGGGAGAATTTGGAGTGCCCAGTTAACATGCATGTCTTTGGACAGTGGGAGGGACTCGAACCGGCGGCCTTCTCACTGTGAGGCCGCAGTGCAAACCACTACACCACCGTGCAGCCCCACCTCCACTCCATTCCAAATAAAAAACACTTAAATGCAAGCACAACAAATCCATGCTGATCGTCATTCTAAAACACTACACAAGTGGACAGTTCACTTTGAGTGATATTTGCCCAAACAACAGATTGGGCTGAGTGCCATCGACGGAACACCGAGGTCAGGACAAGCATTGACAGACTGGCTGCTTTTTGCCATTTAGCAGGACTCTTTCAAGAATAGAAAATTATAGATGTTGCCTAAATCTTTGTGTTGATGTCACTGTCACTGTGGGTTTCCATCATTCCTTCAGACAATGTGACTCGTCCCTTTTTCAGCCACTTTAAAGCAGTTTCACTGCTTGTGATTTGTGTGCTGTTATCCAGTTTTTTTAACGCTGTGATTGTTTACGTCTCTGACTGTCCTGACATCTTTTTCTGTACAGTAGGTACATGGTGTACAGTAGGCAGCCTACCTCATGGTGTACAGCAGTGTGCCTTCCTCTGTAATTCGCAGCAGCTTGTTTGGCATCGTCATGTTGTGAGCCACTGACTTCTTGCCATTGTGAAAGAATGTATCCGGAGTCCAGATCTTACTAGCCATCAGGTTGTTGAGACGTAGCACAGCCATGGGGCCTTTGAACTTTAACCTTTCATCCTTCCAGCTCTGTCTGAAGAAGACATCGATGGTGTACTCCTACAGGTGGAAAAGTAAAGAAGTCAACAAAAGGCCAGGCTTCCTGTCCTGCAGCAGTTTGACTTTCTATCTCTACCTACTGCTGGCTCGGAAAAGATGTTGTGTAATCTAACCTTATTTTTCCCTTTTGTTCTTTTTTATATTCTCACTCTTTTCTTTTTCTTTTTTTCCTTCCTCATGTCACTTTGACTTTCTCATGGAAGCCTGGGCCCAGTTTCCCTGCTGGTAACTGTCTTAACAAGTTAAAGGCTTTGGCAAACAAAGTGGGGTTCCAGTGTATGGAGGTGCAGTTTCTTGTCTGGTAACTTCTCAAAAAGATTCACTAGTCTGTTGCGCTACCATTGTTCTCTAGTCAGTAATATTTGTGGTTTTCTTTCCATTACCTTCCTCTCCGTTGTTTACATAATTATAGCCTGACCAGTTCAATGCAAATATGCAGACAGAGAATCACTTGCTATCCACTCATTTGACGTTGCATTGTTAAGTAAGTGCAAAAAATGACTCCTGCTCACATTTATCTCTGGGGAAACTTCCTTGCTCAGTAATCTAAATTACACTGGACACAAAAAGGAAGCACTGGACATAAAATTAGGAGGGCATTTCATTTTCAAGCCAGCTAATGACTATAGCTGAGAGGAGATTTTAATGGTTCCACATGACTGCTTGCCAGAGTAAAGAGACCCTGTAAAAATTACTGCACAGCCTTTTCTTTTTTTCCTTTTTTTTTGGTCTCCTTGCCCCCTTTCCAACTTGGTTCTCATAAGATAATTAGTGTGAACTGAAACAGCTTCGGTGTAATAGAGGAGGAAGGCTACAGATGGAGAACGCATTCTGTAGCTCTTCCTTCTGGCCTTCACAGAGCAGCAAAATAGTCCTGGCCTGCATGTCAGCCACTGCAATTAACTGAGATTATGTCAAATAGAGTAGACACACTTCATGTGCATATAAAAGGAATGAATTATTTGAATGAGATTAATTGCTTTCTGGTGGAAGGGGCAAAGATCAGATACCCAAGGTTTGAACTGCCACAGTTTTTGTTGAAAGAAAAACATTAAAGAATATAAGGTAATTGTGAAAGCAGTCTTCCACATTATTATGGTTTTTCTATTGAAATGCTGCTCTGTTTAATGCCAGCTTCTCTATAACCATCTCGCTGCAGCAGTGATTATTAAGGATCTCAAGTGGCAGAAGGATATATGGCTGTTTTTCAAGGTAGATGGAACTCAATTTGATGAGCAAAAGGGAAATGAGGCTTTTTTAAATAATCTGATACTTTTTAAATAAATGCAATCCCCATTGAAGGACTTTAATTAATAATTTATTCATCCCTACTTTTGTCCTTCAACTCTGATGTCTAGATTTCCTTGTAAAGACAAATACTCACAAAGTTATTGCTTGAATATTATTGATAATTTTTTCTTGGAATGACTATGTGAGAGGAAGACCAAATCACAAACCACAAGCAGTCATATTTACAAAAAAAGGTAGTGTTAATTGCACGCAAAGAATACAACGAATACAATAAACACATTTCACATGGGACAGTTTTATTAAAACATTACAAGTTAATGGGATCAATCTTCAGTCCAATAAATATTTGACAGCTCAGAGATCAATGTGTCCGGAGAGGTTGGAAGGCAGGTGTGAGGGTGCAGATGGGTGCAGAAGGAAGCGACTGACATTTATAGAGGCGAAAAGAGTCTTACCATGTCGTGGTCCGAAACCGGTCCGATGCTAGTCACAAAAATGTCAGTCTTGACTTCAGTTACACGCTCTGTTGAAGCAGGAAATTGCCAGAGTGAGTGACTATCAGTGCCATTCATTAGCCCCTAACTACTTGTTAATACAAGACCACGTGGCTAAAGCCTCTGATCCATTCAGTCTGTTCAGCAATATTTTCATCATACACACACACACAGAGACACAGAAAAAACAAAAAAAACCATTAAGATGGCCATTTTAGATATCTCTAACGGTTCCCAATGTTATTGGTCTAAGTGTCGACTCCATTACCAAAGATCAAGTTTGGCTGCTTAACAATTTGTGAATTGCTAAAGACATGGCACTTGTGTCCCATAGAACATAGCCAGCAGACAACCACTGGGTTGGGATTTAATTGGAAAGGCTTGCAATGATGACCAGTAAGTGTGTGAAAGCGCATGGGTGTTCATTTTGTGTGTGAGGGCTTCTTACTTGTGACTGTCAAACCGAAATGTGACAGCATGATTTATGAATGACACCCTTCATAATCCATAATTTCTTCCCCTCAGCTGAATTTCGAGCAGGCTGGGTTTTATTCCCCTGTCTGTTTGATGCCTGCTGCATCGTACCTTGCGATCCTTGCTGCCCTTCATACTCCACTTTTTAGATTATGTCTTCCTCCTTTTTCTTCTACACTCCATTTCTATTTCTCTATCTTTACACTTCGTTTTTTCTGTTTCCAGGATTTGTCTCTCAGGCTCCTTGCCATTTTGCTTTCCTCACTAACAATGGTGACCTGACAATGGAGTTAATAAAAGCCCACACACAAAGAATGACAGTCACCGTGCGATAGTACAAGTCCTGCTTTCATGACAACTTCACAAAAGCAGCAGGTAAATAATGACCACCCTCCAGTTCTTTATTTAAATGATCATACGTGAGTCTGACACTGAAAATTAGCCACTTCCATAATTCAGTCATATGGATATTTCCCTCTGACTTCCTATGGTTGAATAATTTTTCTAGGAAGACATTTGCATCTTTGTGAAAAAAAAAGTACAAACAGCCATCATGAGAAACAAACTGTATTCAAAGACTTGGGTTTACTGACCTCCCAGTCCTGGCCTGAGGCGATTGTCATAGCCATCCAGAAGGCTGTCTAAGATCTTGGTGAACACTGTAGTGTTATCTTTCTGTTCATCTGTCATGCCGTTCTGCCCAGAGCTGGCAAAGCAAAGAGGAAGATTTAAAGTCACAGCTAAAATTCAAAACCACAGCCAAAACTCTCCACAGAATAACAACCCAACTCTGGATCGATTCACACTGTAAAGTTAAAACAGAAAGCCATATTTTCAGTTCTGTAGAAAGAGAAAGTAGGCTCTATTTAAAAGTAAGGGAAGCACACAATTCATCACACAAAAATGTAAAAACACAGACTAAGCTCTGACTAATTTAACTGCCAAGTTACAATTCATCGGATGCGACCATGAGATTTTAAGTCAGTATGATGAATTAATAAGTGATTTACTGTCCTGTGAAGAAAACATGTTTGTTAGTTTATGTTACGCTTTTCTTCTGGATGTGCATGTGGGTACAAATCCGCATGTAGGCACAATGGAAAGAGGACAGAGTGAGACAGGGAGTGGAAATGGAGAAATCATAATACATTATTTATACTTTAATATGGTATTTTAGACGACAAAGGCCTAGCTGAATGTGCTCTTTGAACAACATGAAACAAAATGCTCAGAGCAATGCCGAAAACACTCACAATCAGTAATTGTAAGGGTTTGCATCTCCACGCATTAATATTTCAACACACTCCTAATCAGGGAAGCGACCGCTAATTACATGCAGAAGTGTTGCATAAAGGCAGGATATGGGACAACTAAGCCATCATCTGTGTATGTGTGTGCGTTTGAGTACCTGAATTGATGCGTGCATGCACTGCGCTTGCAGATGTTTGTGCGGAAGCAAGTACAGATGACAATTTAGCACCGTATCACTCTGTCATCTTCCTTCTCATTATCACGCCAGGAGCATTTGGTTGGATTGCATGCAAAATAAACAGCGAGTGTTTAAAAATAAGCTCCGCTAGCTGAGCGGCTCCAAGGAGAGGGAGAGGTCATCAAGATTAGTTCGCAGGGACCTGCGACGGGAGAGAAGGAACAAGCAGGAAGGGAGCGCAGCATCTGGGAAGCGTGTGAGCTAAAGCTGCTCTAAAGAGAAGACGAGCAAGAGGAAATAAAATGAAGATAGCAGGGCGGGAGGAAATGCTGGGAAGCAAGGCTGCCAGAGGTGTGAACGGCGTTTCAACTGTCACCATTTCGAAGGAAGCAGCTCACATACAAGTCAACATGACCGAGGCAGACAGATCCTACAGATCTTAACATGAGCTGTATAAAACGAGGACAAACCAATTATATCACGCATGCATTTGCATCACAGAGTTATTGCAAATCTATCTCTCTGCCTCCAATTTCCTTTGATTCACAATCCCCCCCCACCTCCCCATCTCCCAAAAGAAAAGGAAAAAAAAAACAAAACAACAAAATATGGTGATGGGTAATTTTGGTCCACGCCAAGCCCGAAGGTAGCGGCTTTGAAACACTCGTATTTAAAACAATAATTAATCTTTCTCATTAAGTCTGGGATGCCAATTATGCATAAAAAACAGACAGCATAAACTGCATCCATGGGATGTCCGCTGAGACGGAAATGAAACGCCATCTCCCTTCCCTCTTTCCATCCTTTCTAATATTCCCACTTTCAGCATCTTTGTGGGCATTTTGGATTTGCCAAAGCAGAGCGAGACACCAGAATTATTTTTAGGTTTGCCCAAAGGGTTAGAATCCCCTTTCTCATAGTTCACATGAATACAGAAGCCAGGATCTTCAGCTTTTTTAGTTCACCAGTGACTCAACAGAATGTATTGGAGGTGACAACGATTTATCCTTATAGGTTATTAATAAATAGAGGTTAAAGTAAAATTACACATTTTCATTAAATTAAAGGGATCTGTATGCAGTACTGTATCATATTCACACCATAGGAGTGACAATGATGCATCTATGTTTTATCAATACAGATTTTTTAGGACATGTAGGAAAAACATAGTGTGAGGGTCATTGATGTATGTGAAGGATAGGAAAAGAAAATGGAGAGACAAAGGTGGAGTGAAAGAATACACATGTTTTGCAGCCACGGGCTACTTCCTTCTAAAACACTGTACACCATCTCCATCTACAGGTCATCTGAACAGCAACAGTGCAGTTCACACTCACGCTGCCAATGTCTCTCTCCCTCTCTCTCTCTTTGTATCTGTCCATTTCACTGTATATCTCACTTTCTCTCCATCTCTGACTCTCCTGTCCGCCGGATATCTAATTATAAGGCAATTTCAAGGCAACATACTGTAGCAGAGAGCTCGGTCCTTTTGATTACTGTGTCCTACTGAAATCTCCAAAGGTGTGCGAGTGAGTGTGTGTGTGATTCTGCATTTGACTTCAAAAGGGTGACTGGATTATACAGTAAATCTTTGGGTGATAATTGCTTTGCAGTTTGCAGTGACAGTACTGGGGGGACTGTCACTGCAGTGCTTCAGCGCTTTCACATTTTCTCCTAATGTACAGCTCATCAAACCCAGTAAATAAGACCTTCCATTTACAGCCAGTAAATCTCAAATCCAAGCTGCAGCTGTGATTAATGAGTTCGATCAAATCGATTTACCATGATGACATACAGCAGCGCCTCATATATTTGAAACAGGACATGTGTCTTTCTCTTCGGTTTGGAGGGTCTAAGCGTACTTTGTAATTTTTTTTTCTTGGTGTAGCAACTAAGAAAGCCAAGCCGGACCGTCTCAAGATATCACTGTTTAAGTCAACTGCCCATGACAGTTCCACTGAATTATTCAACTGCGAGGAAAATCCTTATCCCTTCAGTCTTTAGAGGATTCTCCACAAGAACCACATAGGGATGAGAGCTCCACTGGTCTCATGCAGCTGGAACAGCTAATGAATTGTTCTTTCAGAGCGGTTTTATTTATGTACATGAATGTTTATGTGGTTCACATTTACATTTGTCCATACAAACATGCAGCACACAAAGGGCTGCTTGGTTTTGAATCATGTGGGAATTAATGCAGTTGCTGCCACATGACAATGAATCTTATTGCTGTCATCTCTAATCCAATTCTCTCATTTCTCTGCTTGTTTGTTTGCTTCTGAGTGGCTGACATTCAACACTTCAGTGTTGACACTGAGAAGAAACATCTGTACATTCACTCTGCTATCACTGCAGTTGCTGTCAAAAACACATGTGTATTCGTCTATGGGAAATATTTCAGTGCAGCACATAGCGTGTATTGCACACAGGCTAAGAGTAGCACTACAGAACAGTGGACAGAGGTTATTTTGGTTCCTCAGCTCCTCTCCCTGCGTTGCACTTCTTATTACCTTTGCAATTATAAGTATGCAGGTGTCCTGTGGGGATGCCCCAGTTACAACCACGGTGGATGTGCTCTGCAAGATTCTAACCCAATAAACCAAGCACTGGGCAGGAAGATAGAGTATCAGTCTGTCAGGTGATTGACCATTTCCCACCTTGGCTGGCTTTCAAATTTACATACATCTCTACAAGCCAGCTGGCAGTAAATCTGCATTAAAATATACTTATACATTTTTTTTTCTTATCTTCTAAAAAAGCTGCATTTCACCAATTTGCAGGTCTAGTTCTCATGTTGCTATGCATTACCCGGGTTTCCCAAAAGTAGCTTGAACAAATTGGCAGCGTTTAGACCTTTGGGTTCTGTGGAGGACTTTACATTCAGCACACATGAACAATGTGCAGATGCATTTGTGCTTCCCAGACTTTCTTTAGAATCATTCATAATCCGGAGGCACTAAACCAGTTCCATTATAAATTGGAGTTTCTTACCTTTTCACACTTAGTACAAGCAAGCAAGCCAAAAGACACAGACAGGCCGCCCTGCTCCGTCCACACATAGTTGCAATATGAGGACCTTTCACTGCTGAAGACAGAGAACAGAACATCATTTCAGTATCATACATGAACCATTGTCTCTAACACATCATCACACCAAAATGTCAGCAAACAAGGTGTGTTCAGAATGAAACAGCAGACATGAATGAAGAGGATGGTTGTGTTTCTGCAGCTACGTGTGCTTTATATGAGCCTTTCGATCCTGGATCTCAACATCTCTCACAGTTTCAGTGACAGCAAATGACTCAAACCAAACTGCCACATGTGACACTTTGACACACATACACACCAGCTTTCGATCATTTCACTGTATATCACCATTTTAAATGAGGTGTCACATTGATTGAGGCATATTCTGCTCCTTAACTCCGAAGAAAACCGAATCTGAAATAACAGCTCAACGCTGCGACGATGACAGAGGGATGTGTGTATAGATCCTCAGAACAGACGCTCAAAACATGCGTATACGGCGTGGCTGCATCTGTAGCGCATAACAATTAAGAAGAAATAACAAGGAAACACACCATCGACCACAGGGCACCCCGTGTGAGCTTGTAGCACCTGTGAACAGCCTCTTCTAATTCCCTGCAATGTGAGGCGGCGGTACCGCAATATCAAACTAAATCCTCCCCCCTCCCGAAAATAAGAACATTTTCTTCCTCCTTAAAGATTCAGCTACGATGTCAGCCAGGTCACCTAGTATGCAAGCAACACCCTGCGCTATTGGACATGCAAATTACGATGCTGATATTCACAGTCCGTTATGGGAAGCATAATCGATGTGTCCACGAGAGGGCCAGTTGCTTAAATAAGAGAAGCGCTAGAATTGTACGAGCAACCACAAAAACCACAGACATTCTGCCCCTGAAACACAGATCACGTAAAAGCCAATACCCTTAAAACACCTTGGAGGTGTGCATAAACGATTGGCATACAATGCTCAGAACGAACAAAATAAAAATGATGTGAAAATAAAGATAAATCCCTTGGCTGGCAAGGATTTAATAAAGCGAGGATGATGCAGATTAACGAATGGGGAAGAAAATCCTGCACAAGCACACTTTCTAAGTTATTCTGGGGAAATGTCACCCTCTTACCAGCAATGTAGGAATATTTCCAAACTGGGTAGAGAATTTAGCATGCAACTGGCATCTCTACGAGGCTGGTCTAAATGCATGCATGACGGTTCACTCCGTGCGTGGCGGAGTAATTAAGCAAATGTGAGCTAATTCTATTTTATTCGGAGCGCTGTCCGTGGTGCTGGAGCCAGGCAGCGTCTACCGGCTAGGCAGCGTCTACCGGCTCGTGCTTGTCATAAAATAACCCTTAAACGGTACGAAACTCCCCCCCACCATCACTACCAACACCCTGATAAAACTCGTCTTCGATTGTAGCGGTCTCCCAACAAAATCCACCCGTTCTTAAAAACAGAGCCTTACTCCCATTTCCCCTTCTCAGCCCGAAAAAAGGTGAGGAAATGGAGAACATCACTTACAGCAGATGAGCCGGTGGATATTGGACGTCTGCTGGCTATATCCCCAAACTTTTGCGAATATCTTTTAGAGCTGGACTGAATGAGGGGGGAAAAATCCTCTGTGATCTCAGATCTGACGAATTTTAGCTTGAGGCTGGAGAAGCGGCTGCTGACGATATGCGCAGGTCTCTCTCACTGTTCATTGGTGGTGCTGTAGTGAGTTCAACTCTCAGTCTGTCAGCAACAGAAATGTTCTGCTAAACTAACAATTCTGCTCTCTTTACGTAAGTGTTTTAGTTTATCGATCGTGTCTTTAAATACGGGCCACGCAAACAGACAGGACTATGCCGACCACAGTATTTAATTTCAGAATAGGCTGTAGCTACCAACGTAATATTAAGATAAACCCGCCCATTTTATATGCAGCACAATTTAACATCCATTGCTGTCGCTCTAATCTCTTTTCAGTGGCTGCTAAATAAAAATCCTCTTAGATTTTCAACTGGTTTACCTTGTTTTCTCCCCCATCGCGCGTTATCCGTCTGTCTCACTGACTCCTACGTGATGATTCCCAAAGACCTCGAATTCGCCGTCATTTCATTTATATAAAGACCCTCTCCAACCGTGGCAGTTAATGCATCCTTCGGACAAGCGTATCAGTTATACAAACCAACAATAAGCACTTACGATGGGGCGATAAATTATTTAACTCGAGTGGATAAGGATACGCGCGCACAAGCCGGGAAAAAGAGACCTTCGGAATACTAATAAAAAGAAATACTGACCCCTCACCAGATTGCCACCACTGATGAGACGAAGCTTTATTTGCAATAAAATCCTCCTCGAATCACTCACCGTCTCCTAAAAGCCCACGTTTCGCATTGAGACAACAGCGCCGTGTCTCTGTTTACAGCCAAATATTCTGCTGCTACAGCCGCGCCACTCCAGACTGAGCACAGAACGGCGAGGAGCGCTGAGCTGCGTGCATCTGCAAGGGAGGGAAAAAAGGGGCTTATGATACGCGGCGTATATTTCTGTAGTCATCTGCGTATTCAAGTTAAACTACAAATCAGAGGACATTTTAATCACCAAGGACTGTAGCATAAGGCAGGATCGGACAAGAAGGGCATTCTTATGGGGCAGTTTGCATCATATCGGTGTGATTTATGCCTTCCATAAATCCCGGCTGTTGACAGAATTCTTTTGACAGTGGAACAACTCATTTGTCCGCCCTCAGTTTTGACTAGGGGTTTATTTTCATCACAGCAGAGCGGGCATAGTGAGCTGGCAGTGTAGTCACGTCAGTCTGGTCTGCAGTGCAACGTTTCCTCTGAGAGCGTGTGTGTTGCCTCCTCACGCGTGGTTAAAGTAATGCATGTGCGTGATTAGTTATGAGGGACGTCACAGGCTTGTGTGCCCAGTATTCTCTGGAATCAACAGTACTGTCTCTATCGATCTATCTATCTATCTATCTATCTATCTATCTATCTATCTATCTATCTATCTATCTATCTATCTATCTATCTATC
>JAVQJG010191497.1:0-18015 GCA_036024015.1 Craterocephalus amniculus | reverse complement strand
TTATTTTTCATTGGTGTTTTTTTTTAATTTGTAAAAGACCTTTCAAAGATTAAAGGGTCACCAACAACATTGATTTATGGAGGGGAAAAAAGAATAAAAATTATGGAGATACAAGGTTTCCAGCGAACCCTGCCAGTGCGCATATATTTTTAAACTTTTGACTTGACTCAATTTCTTTATGTCAACATGATCCGTCTAAAAATTATTCAATGAGATTTGATTAATGTAGTCTATTTATGAGCCACGGTGCACTAACGCTTCCTGATGAATTAACTGCAACCTTCCATAACATTGCAATTTGAAGTCTTAAATGTAAAACCAAACACTGTAAGATGATCACTGAAAGATCAACTTTTGCGTCTAATTGGATGAACTTAAAGGTTCTGCTTTTATAACAAAAATAAACACAAACTTTGCAGACAAAAAAGTACCTAAAATCCTTTAAATACAGTATCTAGAGCATAATTAGGTTTAAGAAAAGGAAAAAATACATCAAGTTTGTTTCAAACTTAGTTTTGATCGTGTAATGAGTTTGTGGGCAATGATATCACCAGTCATTTCTATTAAAGATGTTAAAATATTAACGAAAAATAATGAGAAATATAGTTTAATTGCAGAGAACTCCATAAAACACAGAGGCATGTAATGAACTGAGACTGACCTGCAAACTCTGCACTTCTCTCCATTTTACACCCATGGCTTTCTAAAGTATAATCCCTGATTTATTTGATTCTTGCTGGAGTACCTGTGTAGCAGAGGAGTAGCGGGCTGTGGATCGAGACGTGGCTGTCTTGGCTGAGCTGTGCGAACCCTCAGATGGTAGCGCCCCACAGCACTGGGACTGACGGAAACATTTACTATACTCTTTCCGAACCTGCAGAAGAACAAAAGACCGGGACAGACAGACAGTGACACATCAGACTTCTCAGGAGAGCAGCAAATCCCAAATCTTTATCAAATGCCAACCGGCTGACAGCAGTTTAAATGCCATACCTGTAAAGAATGGGATACCAGACAATATAAGACATAGTGCTGTATTATGGCAAAGACACATACTGACATGGGTGCAGCCAAGTAAGAACACAAAAATGTGTGGAGAATTTTAAAACATTCCCATGTTAATTATCTACTTTAGAATGGGAAAGAGATGATTATTGAAAACAAGTTTGATTTTATGTTTTACTTTGTTTTACTTATTATATTTTTGTTAACAATGAGCAATCAGGAGTACTCCTAGAAACAACAGAATCAGTGTTTGTACTGTTTTTTTTGTCGTCCGGTTTATTAAATTACAATAATAAAATCACAGAAATATTTGTGTGAGATTTTTTATAATGAAGTTGGGTAATTTACAAAGCATTTTGTTGTCTTAAAAGACATTGTATGGAAAGCCCTTTCAGTTGTCCTATACAGTAAATGTGTGAAACAAATAAGCTTGCCTTGCCATGCCTATAAGATATTTCAGAATGTATCCTAACACAGTAATTTCCCTCAGGGGGAAAAAAAGAGTATTTTTCATTCGTTCAAAAATACGTCACAGTCAAGATGGATCTGATTCTATTTCTGGTCTTTATCAAACTATTCGTTCAGTATACTGCAAACTGAAAGCAATATCACTCTGCAAAAATCCAAGTTATCTGTGATTCCCAGAGCCCCTGCCCGAATGAAGCCATTAACAATTAAAACTAAATGCAACAGCGTTTTATCAAAATGATTGGCTTTATTGGGAGATGGACATTGTGGCCTTAATCCCAGTTCATACAACCACTGGCCAACCTTTAGATTCATCCAGAGGTTTTATTTCAGAATGAAGCTGAATGTGTTTGGACATTGCATGTGTCAAATTTACTTTACAAACTGCAGAAGCTACGGAAAGAGAGAAAGTGCATGCTACAGTGTACCACTTTCCCTTCACCCACAACAGCATGAGAATCTGAGTCCTGATGTATTCCTGGTAGCAGACCCTCGGCTCGTTGTTAAATGGGAGTCATTAAATGGCTAATTATAATAGAGCTGCCTTCACACAGTTTGAATATACCCTGTGATTAGTTATAACCAAGTATATCTTTTTAAAAATGCGGACAGGCAGGTTTCAGTGAACATCTTTGTTGTTTATTTTTATCCATTTTGCGCGCTATTTCCCCTCATTTTTATCTTGCCTCTGTGTGTGTCTGTGCACAGCCCATCAGACTCATGACCTTTTATGGGAATTTTCATGCATTTACCTAGGCAAAGTAGGGTCGTTTATGTCCTTTCACCTTAAGAAGAGACTGGCAATAATCAGTGTAAGAGGAAAGACGAGCACAATTCCATCTATCAAAGTTGTCATAAATCTGACGAGAGTTTTCTTTCAAAACTTCTACAGGACAACTTCAGAAGACATTTTAAAGGGTTTGTAAGAGGATATTGGTGAGTGGGACCCAGGGACTTTACAATCAGAACAAAACAAAAAGAAGCACTTCAGTTTTCCTCGTCAGTTAAATTAGATTTTAAAAGCTTCATCGTGCCAGTTAAAAATATAAAAAACGAAAATACAAATAAGATGTAAAGATGTGACGATGTTGTTTCCCTTTCTTGTCAACCCAGCAGTAAAGCAAAGAAGAAAAAATTTAAGGAATATTTTAAAACATTTAAGGGGCTAAATTTGATTACACTTGATGAATTACATTTTGTTGATTAGGTCTTTAGTACTGTCTGGATAAAGACCGAAGCAGGACATTCTTACTTTTTTCTGGAGTAGGCAGTGAAAGATGAAGATGAACATCCCTTGCAGAGTGTTGAGAATGGTAAAGAGGTAAGCCATCACAATGGAGGATTCATTAAGGAAGAACAAGCCAAAGGACCATGTGAGTCCCAAAAGGCAAAGCAGTGCAAACGCTCCCAACACCCATGACCTGTAAAAGAAGAGGTAGAGTCACGTCAACGAGTGAAAGAAGAAAACTGTTTCACTACTCATGGACTGCACCTTTAAAAAGAAAACACTGTCATTTTGCTTTTCACTTTTGGATAAGTTGGACCGGACACAAAGTTTTGGAATGAATCAGAGTCAAACAACATTTCTGTGGTCTTTCTCAAGAGTTGCTGGCAGAGGAGACCGCACACACACAGCAGCTTTTTCATGCTGCCTTCCAGGAAAGCCTAGAGGATACGAGACAACTTAACAGTCAAGCTCAGCGACAAAGGCTGGTTGCACCGATGCACGAGAAAGAAGTGAGCCACCCTGAAAGCGATACAGAGAAACCTGGAGCGGAGAAAGGAAACGGGCCATCAGCATATTGCTAAGAGTGAAACCACAGGGAAATATTTTGCTTGTGCTTTATGTGCAATGATAGGATTTTGCTGTCTGAAAAAATCATAACTAATGTCACCAATTATTTCCCCTTCTCTGTCTTTTTTTTTTCAAAAGTTCCAGCATTAAAAACAGGAATTAAATACATGGTTGATCTGAGGTAGCCACTAATTAATGACAGTAAATGAGCTTTGACTGCTTGTTATAATCCAACATTCACAATTTCGGCTTTTTCGATGAGCTAAAAACAAACCTGAGAGCCAATTAAATGTTTTTCTTTTCTTTTTATTAACTGTTTGTTTGGCCCAAAATCAGAGTAGCTCCCTGAAAATCAAACACCCACGTAACATATGCTGGCATGCCGTCAAACATATTGTTGTACAAGGCTCGGAGCTCAGAAATGGTCAGGGACTTGTTTTGTCAACCCGATGCAGCCCACCAGAAACAAGAAGAGGGAGGACACTTTTTTTCTGGTTTCAACATCTTGAAAACTACAAGGCATGTGGTTGGGATCCATCTTCCAACGATAGCTGTAAAGTATGCGAGCGCGGGAGGGAAACGACGCCAAAGGTCAGAAAAGTCCTTATGAAGAAATAAAACGGGCAATATGCCCATGTGCAGTGCAAATACAGAAATCATAAAATGAGCTAAAAAAGGCAGCTCTGACAGACTGAAATAAAACCTAAAAGGGAAAACTGTTAGTCCGGTTGGAAAATCCAATAAATGCAGCTTTTGAATTTATAGCAGGAAGGCAGAAGCAGTAACGGTGCATATTATTTTTCTTCTTACACGTAACTGACTCCCCCACACCCCCCTCTCTCTCTACACACACACATACACACACACACACAGTCTCACGGCAAGTAACAACAGCTTGCCCTCTTAATCTCCTGGAGTGACACCCCTCACCTGATACCCCCCAGCCTGGAAGAGTCGGGTTTCATGGAGGTGGAATGCTTCACCATCTTGTACATCGTCACCACCAGGAAGATGACATTGACCTGTCAAAACAGATGTGCATCATAGTTAAGAGACTGCACTCAGGAAGCCACCCAGTTCCTTGCACTAGCAATGCAGAAGGAAGCATTCAAATACTGTATTGCACATATCAACATGTACAGTTTTCACTCTGTAGAAAAACCTTTTTAAATCAGTAAAAACCTTGCAATCACATATTAAGTCAGTAAAAAATATAGAAGTATTATCAGTAAAGGGTATTACAATTTTTAAAAATTTCACTTTCCACAAATGTATCCAGTTAAAGCCTTGTTTATTATTACTAATTTGTTAAATTTAAGTATCTATATGCATTTCTGGGTCTGTTGTGGTGTTGGCTCTGAAGTTAGAAGCACACATGCATCCAGTGAGAGGACTATAAAAATTTAATGGTTGTGTGCTGATCATGAAGCACACAGGCTTGCAGAAGGGGAAAAAACCCCAACAAACAGAGGTTATCGCTGTCGTCGTCTTCTCACAGCCCAAGCCTTCCACATAAGCCGACTTCAGTGTTTATCTCCCTTCTCGCTTCCGCCATTATAGTCCAATTGCAACTGAGTGCAATTGCAGGAGATGAGAACGTACATGCAATAAAGCCCAAACAGATCTAACACTTTGCAGCCGAAAGCTCCGGAAACATTCAGAGAGGACAGCGTGCCGTATTTTAGAGGCAGGTTTGACTGAGGCCAGGAAAAACATTTAAGTGATATGAGCCATACATCTAGAAAGGTTTCCATGCACTAAGGATGTCTCTCTCCAAGCACTGCAGGGGCCCTTAGCCACAAAGGGGGGGCGGGGATGAGCTTCTATTTGGAATGCAACCATATTTAACCTTTTAAATGTAATTCTGTACATATTCAAAAGAAAAGAACATGTTTTCTTTTCATGTTATTAAAAACTACAGAACCATTTGTGCTCCGAGTGCGCATTATTAAAGCATATCTTGCTTTAGTTTGCAAGTGAAGGAACCATAATGATCAACATGTAGAATACTTCATAAGCATAGAAGCGCTGATTATTATACCAGATGCATTCTGAAACACGCTTTGAAGCCAAGGCAAAAACTATGTGGCAAAAAGAAAATGGTGTGTGAATGAAAACAAGAGTGCAAAGCAGCTGTAAACCGGCACCGGGGTGAAAGACGGGAGAGTGGCTAAAAAGACAGGAAGATGCTTTTAGATCAGAGTTTTGTCTCCGGGCCGCTGGGGCCAATTTACGTCTGCATGAGTCGAGTGGTTGGAGACGCATTTAACACAGCCGTAAGTGATGACACAGATCCAATGAGACAGACAGACCGACGGACAGCGAGGTGAGAAGCGAGGAGGCACTCTGTAGAAAGCAGAGGCAGTATGGACTCCCCACCCCCCCCACACACACGTACATGCTTGGTCTCTAAGGGGCCGTCCTCTATAGTTTCCTCCTTCAAATGAAAATCGGCGCTGCTGATGCAGATCATCTCTAGGCTTTCGCATTCTTTTACAGCCATTCGGCAGATCTGGGCACATTAATGTTGCCATATGGATATGCGCCGTGCATTTATTCGGGCCTGTGTGCATGCATGTTGTGCGTCTGTCTATGCGAAACACCCTGCACTCTCCATGAAATATTAAGAGGTGAAGATGGAGATGTCCATGCGCTCGGATTGGCTGCGGATGTGTCATGATCCTCAGCAGGGATATGAGCTGTGGTAATGGTTGTCTGGCCCACCCACTCATTACTTCCCTGCTCACCCCTCGCCAACATCGCCCTCGTTTCTCCCCGCTGAGCAAATGACCTTCACGCCTGAAACGATTTCTCCCCTTGATTGCAGGAAGGGAGTATTCTCTAGATGTTCCGAGAGAGGGACCAAACAGCTCTAAGTTGTTGCTGCTCAACAATTCTGATTTCGGAGGATTTCATAGCTGAGTGGACGCTGATGTCCTTGTGTCAGCTATAATGGGACCACTTTCCTTTCATGCAAATTGATCGGAAAAAGTCGAGCTAAGAGGCTGCCGGCAAACGCAAGAGTAAAAAAATCTATAATCACCATTCAAAGATTCTCTTTTGAGAGGGGGGGGGGGGGCATAAATTTTATACTCACCACTATTATGAAGGTTACAGGTCCAATAAAGCTCCAGATGAAATGGTTATCCACCCTCAACCAGCATCTACAAAATGCAAAAAAAAAGGTAATGTTCAGCTCGATACATCATCTTATTTCCAAAACAAACTTGTGTCTCATTGATCAGGGCCCAGCAGGGCTGCATGGGTGATAGGTTACAGCAACAGAATACTGAGACTTCTGACCGCAGAGAAGTAAAACTCAACCTTAAGCGACTGTTGGCCTTGTGCCACGAAAAGCTGCAGTGTAAAAAAGTCCAGTGGTTATTGGACTCATGACTTCACAGTCTGCAAATGTGAGGTGTCCGTGTGTACCTAAGACTGCGCACAGTAAACAATGACTATGAGACAGTTTAAGGATGAACTGCACCTCGGTCAGTATTCATCAGGAAAAAGAAATGAAGTGAGGACCGCCGCAGTGAAAAAGGCAGTTTACTTCAGTCCCATAAATTAGAGGATTGCAGTCTTACAAATCATAAAGCTTGCTGCTTGGACGAGGACCAACAGAGGAGTGCATAAACTTTTTCCTGACAAGGGCGGCAATTATCCACATGCAAAGGATAAAAAACGGCCAAGTCGCCGCATCTAGCTAGTACATTCATTAATACTGCTGCTGCTCTTGCAGCCTCCTCCGTCTTCAGTGGAAGGTTGTAAATTTGCCAAGGGGCAGAGGTGGACTACTCTTTGCGATCTAACTATCATTAGCACACAACATACTTTACATGCTGTGTGGATGTGTCTCAATGGAGATACTTTTGATTTTTATCCCATCTCTGCAAAGAAGGAGAAGAGCCGCTGCAACTTACGCCCGCTGTGTGCCGTAGCTTCTGTAGTCGATGGCTACTGAGATGCCCACCACCACGGCCGGGATAAGGTAGCCAGAGATGTAGTAATACTTCCTACGTGAGAACTCGCTTTCAAACACTTCGACCAGCATGAGGTAGAGCTGCACGCCCTCCAAACACATCCAGGTGAAGGCAGCGAGGAAGCAGAAGTGGAGGACTCCCGCGATGATGGAGCACACCAGCTGGCAGGAGAAATCACAAAGGCGTTACACACAAGTTAAAGAGAACAATTTTGCCACAGTACTTATAATAAACAACAATTAACAACAGTTTTAAAGTGTTTTATTAATTCTATGCTCAAACTAATGTCAAGATGTAAATGTAAATATCCCAACATCAAATAATCTTTCTGTTTGAATGAAAATGCACATCTGGAAAAATTAGGAGCGCAGATTGCAAACTCTCATTTTAGAACAGAAAGGATGCATCTTCCTGCCATAGTACTCATCCCATAGATCCCAACGTTTCCATGGATGCAAATAATATCGGACGCCTCTGATTATATTTCAAGATGATGAAACGCTCCAGCCTTTTTAAGTGGTGTTCCGCTTCAAAGGAAAGTTGAGGGAGAAACTCAAGCATGTAAAGGTTAATCACTTCAGATGAAACTAAAATAACGAACGGTATGATTTCCTCCGTACCTTCGGCTCCGTCATGTTTATGCCCACGAGAAAAAGGAGCTCGCCGATGAAGAGGTTGAGGCAGAGGTTTTTGTGGATGGTGTTTCGGTCACTTTGGAGACCTCTGAAGAAGCAGAAGGTGAAGAGACTGATGGCCAGGCAGACCAGAGACACGGCGATTCCCATCCTGGTGATGACGGTAAGAAGCAGCTCATGCATGCTCCCATCTCTCTGCAGACACACACACACACACACACACGCACAGTAAGCATGACTGACCTTCCCATTTGCACTTGTCATTATGAATGGCATTTAAGCACATAATGGTTCCAGCTATATTCCCTGAAGAGTTGATGGAAACATCCATCTATATCATGAAGATGGAAATTTATGGGGTCTCTCGTTCTGAAAGAAAAGATTCTCAACTTTTCCTGTCAATCTGTCTTGAATAACCAGAGAGCTTTGTTAATGTTGTAAAAATGCTTGCCTCATACATGCATTTTTTAATCTTTAGGTAATAAAAGTGATTTTTAAGAGTGTTTGTGGCATTAAAAATAACTTACAAACAAGAAGAATTCATCAGGAGTAAAGGTAAAGAACTGAAAGGAACCCACTATGGACTCAGCGATCAGTACCCAAAAGAAATAAAAGAACGTCAACATTTGTTTTGTTGTTGCTGTTTTGTTTTGTTTTGTTTTGGTCTGGGCAATGGGCTATGACTGACAGTATAAGGGGATATATTATTATAGTGAAGGGTGATATGATGGTAATAGAAATAACATAACTTTACTTATTATTATTATTATTAGTTTTTTTTATATACTAATTAACTCACTTATTCATTACTCATGTTCCGACTGGACTGACAATTTATAATTGAAGACTCTTCACCTGCACCTATTTCAACTTTTGCACAATAAAAAAAATAAATAAATAAATAACTTATGCATTTTCAATTTCAACTCAACTCAAGCACTTTTTCCAATTCTTTTTTTAAAAGTCAGAAGTGCTTTAGGGCTTAAATGGACACCTTTTTTGGACGGTATGAAGTCCTTATTCGACCAACTTGATCTCATGTCATTGGGCACTCACACCAAACATGTTCAGTCATCATTTCATGCAGCACATGTTGCAGAAAGTGACATCAGAAGAAAAACTGCCTCAAAGAGCAGAAACCATGTGCGCGCTGGTGTTAAATCGTGCAGAGGTTTCAGAAGATCTAAAACCGAGTGTGTTTCATGATGGGCACGAGGCAAATCTGAAAAAAAGCAGACTTGCCCATATGAAATATCACTCAAAGACATGGTGGCCTTAGAGTGAGGCAATGCCTCCTGTGATATTTGTAATTTTATTGAGGGCAGGAGTTACAACTGAGGTGCTGTGTAGGGGGATCGGTGCGAGGTTGAGCCATGCCTCTGGGCTCTGGTTTCAAGCTGTGGTTAAGGTTGAGGTTAAGACAGATGACAGGCACAGAGTTCAGGAGTTGGGACGTATTATTAAATAAACCGCAAACTTATCCTCTACATTTATTACTGGCTAGGTCTGCGCAACATGCGCTATTTATCTTGTAATTGGATTGTAATTGCATTTCGCGACCAAATGCTTCTGGCACCACTTCAAGAGAGGTGGAAACACAAGTTAAAACCAAGGTTAGGCTGTTTCTCATGATACACAGGAGGGCATGCATGCAGGAACAATATTAGACATGGATGGCAGGTGAAACATAATTATTTGTGGTAATACGGTGTCACTTCCTTTCCTGATCCACGCTCCCACTCTTTTAAAATGACAGTCCACTGCCTTTTCTCCACCCTTATCTCCTCCTTACCTTCTCTAGCTATAATCTAATTACCTCCACTGAAATGACGCCCTTGCGCTTGCTGCTCGTGCGCAAATCCTTCAGTAGGACAAGAGGACAACTAATTGAGAAAGAAAAATAACCGGTGCAAACCGCAAAGTGAGGGCCACTTACCACATTTCCTCGATGTGCCATGAGGATAGCAAAGTTAGTCAAGTGACTGCAAGAGCAAGTGGTGTGGCTCTTATTGGTTTCCAGCAGTTTGCAACCCTGAGTGGACCAGTATCCCATCATGCTTCGCTCCGAGTAGTTCCAAAAGGAGCAGTTGGGGTTGTAGTAGTGCTCCTTCTGCGTATGAGAAAAAAAAAAGAGAAAGAAATATTCAACATCCAGCAAAATCACTACCTGAGAATACAAAAACACATGTTGTGTATTTCGGATTTTCAGTTCTGATTTACAGAATGTGAGTGCTGTGTGTAGATAATGTTTTGCTTTGTTTTGCATACTATTATATTTGCAGTTAAATTACATATTTCCCTGCAAAAGAAAACCCTGAAAAGTCTTTTTATCCCCCCTACACTGTTAGAGGCAGTGAAATAGCTCAGCAGTGTGGTCTGGGTGAATCTCAGGAGGAGGCTTACATCCAGGTGCTCCAGGGTGAAGATCACAGGGTCGGCCACAAACACTCGGCTGGACTCCTTTGTAATAGAGGCCGACAGGATGTGGGAGTTGACGGTGAGCGAGAGGTTGTGTTTGTTCAGGTCCCCCATTCCCCTCAGTGTGGCGTTTTCTGTGCTGAGGAACTGACCCAGGTGTTTGTAGAGGACAAATACCAGCTTGGCTGCACCTGCAACCAAACCAAAGTCAAGTGATGATTCATGTGTTCATTCACTTACTGTATGTTACATGAATATCATAAACATGTATAGATGAGGCAAATAAGATGCAACCGGTAATGAAGTACACTATGGTCTATTTACAACAAACAAAAAGACTATTTTCTTTTTCCATTGCCTTAATCCGGTGAGCTTTACCACACCGAAGGAGCTGTGTTTTACTGATCGCACTGGATGATCTAGTGATTTTATTTAATTCTTTTTCTTTTTGTTTCAGTTTTTATTACCTTTGCATTTCCATGTGTCATGTTTTAGCTTTATACCCGGGTATATTATGAAACTGTTTAGTTGAGTTTTGCTTCACAGCTGGTTTCAGTTACTCATTACCACACACCTGCATTATATTAGTCTTCACTTCCCTCAGTATGTAGCCTATACTTCCTTGGTTCCTTTGTTCATTGTTGGTCTTTGTTTTCTTTAAACATTGTGTGTTTTGGATTTGTTTATATATTTTTTTTCCTTCTTTCTTTTCGGACTACAGTTATGTTAAATAAAAGTGGGTGTTTTTTCCTCCGCCTTTGTCCTGAGTTCAAGTCTATGTTTCGCATCTACTACATCTCACAGTGAAAATTAAATCCTTAAGATTTAAATCCAAAATCTCCAAATTACCTCTCAGATATTCAAAAGAAAAGAGGACGACAAAAGATGAAAATTATGACTGACATCGTAATCTGAGAGTATATTCACCGCTTTAGTAAATTTAAAAATTCTCTCTCTGGAATATTAAAAAAATCAGAAAATCTTAGTGAGGTATCTCAAACTCCAGTCCATGAGGACCAGTGCCCTGCAGACTTTTAGATGTTCCCTGTTTCAACACACTTGACTCAAATGAATGGGTCATTGTGCCGAGCTTGACAAGCTACTGGATCTGTCTCAGGTGTGTTGAATCAGTGAAACATCTAAAACAGCAGAGGCCCTGGAGGACTATGGGTTGAGTCCCCTGGTCTTACATAATTCTTGTAAAACATCCATTATTCTTTTATAATGTACCTGTAATATGTTGTTGTAAAGTTGACATATGGTGACAAAAATCTGACATACATCCGGAAAACATTTTCAATAATGAGTCAAAGAATTCTTTTCAAACTAATTCCCAAATTGTCCGTGTCCAAGCAGCACTTGTTCGGGATATCACAGTGCAATAAAAAGAATTCAGGAACAGCAGAATAGAGGAATCATGTACATTTTGAATTTGATGACACTATGAAGTTTCTAGGTAAGATGCATAAAACTAAAGGTCGATAATCGATTTTTAAAGATCCTGTTTAGCCAACGTTGGCTTTAGGATCCTTGTAGGATCTTTTTCAGTACATGTGCAACAGGCCAAACACTACAAATCAAGTTAGTGAACATCAGCCCAGCAGCAAATACTTGACGTGAAAACACTCATCTGCATAAAACTACCCTCTGACTCCATTGGACATGCATGGTACAACACCCATATAATAAGCTTATTTCCATAATGTTTCACTTTTCCTGCATGAACTCTGGTCAGCTTAATGATTTTCCCTTTAATATATGAAATTACACTGAAAAATCAACAAAGCTTGGTTCCAAAAAAAACGATAAAAAAGGATGTTTTCACAGCCTTTGGTTTCTTACCATTTTTGCTGTTGACTTTGACGGTGTTGGAGGAAAGCGTAAGAGTCGCTCCACCCTTGCTATTTTGTGGAAATTTGAAGTCTTGCACCTGGCCGTCGGTGCTTAACACGTACACATCCAACACTGTGAGATGGTAGGAGGCGAGGGGAGGGGTTGAAAAGAGAGAAGTATTACTCACAGGCAACATTTTAAAAGCTTTACACAGTGTTTAATAGAGCTCTGCCGTTAGGGCCCAGTGGCACGTCTGTAAAGACTCGATGTTCATTGTTGCAGTAACGGAGTCAAATCTTATTGGCAAGATCCCGTAGGGTGTCATTTACTTAAAAAACCATGTCACCGAGCTGTTGGTTGGCATTGTGAAAGTCTCCGAGGCAAGAGCAAAGTTAAAGGAACGACAAGTGCTGCAATGAAGGATGAGTAAATGCGCGCACACAGCCTACTGCAGCATGAATGTCAAATATTCATAGGATCAAACATATCATTGAGCTTTTACTTTTACTTTTTCTTTCCCCTGTGGGTTCAGATAACTCCGGGCTCGATGAGCAAATCTCTGAAAATCCTCAGAATTCCTGCAGCCCCTCTCTCTGGTATGCCAGCTGCCGGGTGGTGCTCCCTTTGAAGTGTGAAATTACTAAAGGGTCAGGAGGACATACGTATCAGCGCGCTCCCTCCTAAGAAACGGCCTCACTTCCGCAGATAGATGGCTTCTGACAGACAGAGATGAGGAATTGTTCTCTAGTTGCTCTTCCCCTCTGTCTAGCTTCTCTGTTTCTTTCCCTTCGTTTCGTCCTTGATTTTCACCCTGAGAAGCCATTTTGGCTTCAGAAAGAACGCTAATTAGAAAAGAAACAATCATTTTCAACTCTTTCAGGTCAGGTTAGCTGGTCTCTGTTGCTGTCTTCTTCTTCATGTGGGTGTATGTATGGTCCCTCACTGCAATATCATCTTCATTTTGCAGATAAGCTGGAGTCTGACGAGCTCATGAACGCTGCCTAAATGCAATGATTAATCAATCAATGCAGCATATTACATATTACAAGACAGAACTACGAGTGAAAGGCTTAGCTAACCGCTACTTGATGGGAATGAGAGAGCAGGCAGAGTGCTGTGTGAATGGAGACCATTCAATTGGTTCCTTTGTTTTCTCCCCAGAGGTCGGGACAGTTCATCTCACAGCACACGTTCAATGAGGTGACTTTACAATGAAAGATTAAAAATCTGCAAGGTATAAGACAAAAAGAGAAACCATAGCAACAAAGTGCCATGAGTAGAAACATTAACGTTCACGTCACAAAGCTAAAGTTAATGCGATTGCGCCGCTAATAGATCGCCTGTCAGGACTAATTTGTTCGTTTTTTTCTTGCTTTATTTGTAAAGGTGTCTTTTAAGTCAAATCTTATACGTTTTTTTTTTCCCGACGATGAGAGATGACAATGCTTTTTTAAGTTATATTCTCCGTGACAGAGGCTGCCTGCATGCAAGTGCAGAGCTAGTCATCCTGCAGAGTGCAGCTAAAAAGAGAGAGGGGGGATCATCAGCATCATAAAACATGACTGACGGGTGTGCACATGTGGTTATCTCTGTTTTACATGAACTTACTGATATTCTCTGCGGGCACTTTCACAATCGCAGGTTCAATCAGGTTTTCTGCAAGGACAAACGCCCCTTCCTCCAGGGTATCCAGGAGCATGGTGGCGGCATGCGTTTGTTCTGTGAGATTCATGTCTTTCCAAGATTTCAGCGCTTCCGGCCTCAGGAGGTTGTCAACGGTGTCCACGATTGCCTGTATCCATGGAGACAAGTGAAATGTCAGGTGGCTGCTCCCTCCCATCGTAACTTGATCTTAATAAGAAAGTGGCGGGGACTGGGAGGGAAAATGATAAAAATGACATGAGCGGTCAAAAACCGACAGCGCCAAAGACTAAAACTGAAATATCAAGATCAAACAGGGGAGCTCATCAAGGATACTTAAAATAATAATGACAATACATGATTTAGTGGGTATTATTTATTATTCTCTTTTACAAAAAACATGCTCTTATCTAATGAATTCTCTTATGAATCGACTTCTTTATTGAATACCAGCATGCTTGATGATTAAAAAAAGTAAAATATATATATTTATTTAACTTTTCCCACAAAATGAAGCTGCCTGCAACGTCGCATTCTCAATTGTTTATTTTAAGCTTTGATTTTGAAAGAACGGTCGCCCTCGTGGACAATGCTCATTTTTCCAAGACAATGCTTTTGTTTCTATTACAGGATCCGTTGATAGTTTTCTCCTGGAGGGAAGCGGGCATTATCATGAAATCCATGTCTAAAGCGGTAGTCTAAGTCAAAATGTGGGGGGAAATTTCAGCTTGTTTTCAAAGGCAATCCTTTAATTTCCTGGTTTCTGATAAGCTGTAAGTAAGCAAAACATTCCACCAAACCAACACAAGTATCATATGTTGATAAAACAAGAGTTTCCTTTGACCCTGACTGGGGGAGTTCATGACTCAGGACCAACAAAATTAAGAAACAACACGACTAACCTCATAAAATCCCCCGAAAAATAGACAGTTGCACAAAGATCTGGAGCAGCGCTTGGTATGATAACTCAGAGTGACAATTTAACCATAGGTGCCATTAACTGCTGCAAGACCCACCACAATGATGATAATTAACCACAACAAACCACTGTTCACGGCGCCAATTAGTCACAGCTGTGATTATCCAAACACTAATTGACCACTGTAAGGATTATCCATACCCCGGACTAAACACAAAGTGCATCAACCACAGTCTGCACCGATATTTGATTAACCGCAGCATTTAACCACGGAGCTCACCGTAACCACAGCGATGACTGCATCCAGACATTAAGTGTGTTTTTATACCTCAGGTTCCAACACAAAAATCAATCTCAGTGGCCCTGACCTTGCAGGCAACCTGAAGCTTGTGTGATGCGACTACGACCACAATAAGAGCGCTTGTTATGTGTGTATGGGAGGAAAAAACAGAAGGAGAGAGAGAGAGAGCGGAGGCAATTATCGACACTAAATGGTCTCCCCAAACCCACAGGTAAGTCATCCACAGATGATTCATGAAATCCAAAGGGAAGAAAAAACTAATAAAAGAAAAACCAAACCCCTTTGTATCTATTCTATGTTAAAAAGAAAGAACGTGCGTCCTGACCAAATCCGCTTTAAGTCTCGCCTGGGTGGAGGTCAGTTTACAAACCACAAAGGGGCGCGATCAGGGGAGCCTCTGTGATCGACCGTAGCTGGAGAAACATATGGTGAGAGCTCAGTGAACATAGCAGTAACGTTCAAGCTGCTCCGACTGTAAGAGCAGTGGAAGCTGATCCTGCATGGCATGATAGGTAGATTGCGTTGCAGTTTTGCAGTGCATTGGGTATAAATTGTTAATGTACGGAAATAATACATTTCTGGATATGCTGTGATTTGTTATTACATCTGCGAGCAAACAGCAAATGAACACTTACTGAAAAAAAGGGCTTATCTGTGTTATCAATATGATTCAGTAGCCACTCTTAGTACAACCGCGGTTACACTTCAAAAAGAAGCTGCTAATAGCTCGTACAGCATACTTTCCTAATAGTGCAGATGTCATTCCCTGCTGTGAGTTATTTCTGACTTGCATGCACCAGAACTAGAGCTATAAAACCAATATACTTGTCATTCAAGGGTAATAAATGATGTATAAACCTCTGCGCCAAAAACAACTCTCTTAACAGCAACAATTTATCTAGATGAAAAGAAAATGTGAGATTTAAGGCATGTCTGAAAACTGCAATCATGTGGCCAGATGGCTGGAGTAAACAAGGCAGCAGAATCAGTAGAACACCTAAATGAGGCTGATTTTATGTGTCTCAGGATCACTGAATGAAGTGAGATTCCTCTTTAACATGGCTCACATAGCTTTTTTATTCACTATCGAGCAACCCTGAAGTACAGGAATAGCAAATACCAGGCAGGAATAGCAAATAAATCCTAGCAGATCTGAGTACACACAAAGCTCAAGAAGGAATTTAGAGGGCCTGTAATTTCAAATGTGAATCAGAGTGACACCAGATTTTTGGTTTGTAGCAGACCTTTTTTTTTTTTTTGCGGCTATCTACTTGATTTTTCTCTATCACCTATGCTTGAAATGTTTTTAGTATTTCTATTGTTTTCCTTTGTACAGCAATGTGTGTTGTAAGTGAGCAGCAGACCACATTTGAGGTAATTCCCCTTGTGATTGATAAAGTATGTGCCTAATCTCTATCTAATCTAACCTAATGTGATCTAAAACATCCTGAAAATAGTTTAGAAATAAACAGAGTTTAGAGTGAACTTTTGAAAACAGAAACACAGTGGCAACACAACAACATCTGGATTTTGTATATTTATGCATGGTCGTGGGGGATAGCTCGCTATACTATAAACAAGTAGGACAGCAATTCACATTTTATGGTGACAACATGGGCGTATATAGAAAATGTACTGCAGTGATGAACTTTGGTTGAGAAGAGGTCGTCATAACCTGGAATGACATATGATCCACTTGGGAGGTCTTCTTTACAAAACTCTTTAAAAATGGCAATGTTTTTCTTGCCATTGAAAGTAATTAAAAAAAAGATTTAATACAAAAAACTACTACTGAAAAAAATAACAGTCAGGAAATGACTAAATAAAATCTTTTTCCAGCAACTAAAGTCTTCATAGTCTTTCCTGCTTCAGAAATATCCCAGTTGTGATAAAAGAAGAGTGTGTGTGTCTTAAAGATCCGCTTCCTGCCATCGTTCCTAAAACATTCTCATAGCTCCAGTGCAGAACTCTGGTGCCTTGACAACGAAAAAATCATTTGAAGTCTGGCATGATGAATTCTCTCATTTAAAAGCCTAAATGCCCACAACGTTAGACTTTGAAAGACTTAAACATTGAGCTACGGGAAAAGTTAGACCAAAGCAGCTATGACACAGCCTCTAAGTAAATCTGAACCACGTTTCGTGCCAATTCATTCAGCAGATGTTGAGCAGAATGACTTAACAACTAGTTGAACAAACTATCCCCTGCCACCTTGGGCTAGTGTGACAAAGAAGACATTTTTCTGAATCAACTTAGACTGCCAAGGGCCACTGAGTAATTCACCAAATATGAACATTAGTTTTATTCCGTGCAAGCCATCCTGTGTTTACATCATGCCCTTGTCTTTCAGCAGAACCAACCCAAGAAAACAAACTACCATGGCAGAGCAAAAGTAAAAATCTGAGTGAAACACAAACATATTAATGGGCTCAGGATTTAATCCCTCAGATGAAACAACTGCAGCTGGAAAGGATAGTTTTTTTTATCCTTCTTTGCTGTGGGGACAGGAGAGACTAGAGATTGTAGCATGTAAGCAAGTGACAATTGAACACACTGCCACTTTGATCATACTCCTGGCTGACAGGGAGGTGCAATTACAACCGTGGGAAGGCAATTATTCACACAACGTGCAAAGAGCCAACAAGAGCGATGGAAAGAGTGAAGCGGTGGGGGAGGGAGACAAGGCGGAGAGAGAAAAATGACAGAAAGATGTACAAGTGATCGGACATCAAGGAGGGAAAATGGGACAAAAACGGAGTGATATTGATGGAAGCATCCTCAGATGGACAGGATGACAGGAGAGCAGACAGCAAAGACAAATGACGAAGCAGCTAGATTTTGTACAAGCAGGTCACCTAACGCGTCGACAACCAAAGGCACAGACACAGACAATGCTGCATGCTGCGAGTCAGACGTTAGGGATCGGGGTATATAGAGGTAAAAAAAAAAAAAAAAGGGGGGGGGGGGGGGGGGGGTGGAACAACAGATAAAAGAGGGCAGTTTAAAAATATTGGCAG
>JAVQJG010191494.1:0-13893 GCA_036024015.1 Craterocephalus amniculus | reverse complement strand
GTTAGCCTGCGTTAGTTTCCCAGTGCTTTCTTCTGAACGCCCGCTGTAAACAAAGTGAGGTCGCTAATGGCTGGCTGCGTGCGGAGGTGACGTCACGACCCCGACGCTGTAAAAAATAGCGTTTTAATCTCAGCCCAGGAGCGTAAAAATTAAAAAAGGCACTGGGACGGAATGAATACTACGGTATTTACACAGACATTTTAACAAATAGCTGATTTTTAACTGATTAAGTATCGCAAACGCACGCCCAATACTGTTACATGTATGGCGTTTTGGTGTTCGGCGTTTGAAACCAATATCTCAGGGAAGGATCCAAATCTCCAAAAAGTACCATAGGTGTCCAGTACACTTCAGTTTACATCATAATTAAGGCCCTACTTGCAAAAAAGTGGACTTCTCCTTTAAAAGGTAAACAAACAGATTTTCCAACGGCATAAAACTGCCCGAAAGCATCGTTGCAACAAAGAAACGGTCCATGAACCCAAATTTCCCCAATTACTGTGCTTAAAGATATAGAACTGGGTTAATTAAGCAGCTGGGCACTTTTCTGTCTTTCTCCTAAGTTTATTTCTCTGTGTTTTAATCTCTGCTGCATTAAAATCTCAATCAGTTCTGCCTTTTCTGACTCCACAAAACACTTTGAGGAAATTCTGCTTCTTTTATTACAAAAATCCCAATAGAATAATTTCCTGGGATTTTGATTTTCTTTTACAATATAGACATGTAGATTCCTAAAAAAACTAATATAGACACATACAGAAATGGAAAAAGCGAAAGATTACGCAGCCTGGCTTTTTGCTGCGAGGACTGCTAGGAAACGATCTGAACACTTCCTGATTGTAAGGGAAGCCTCCTGGCCTCAGGCTATATGAGGCTGGACTGCATGGGGCCTCTTGCTATGTGATGTAGGAGAAAGTCAACAGTTTAGTTTTCCTATCACTGTGTGGCAGGACCCCGGGGTCAACAAGAACACAGGGAGTGTTAGAGATAGAACCGCGCAAGCCTTATAATCTGTGTGTGTGTCTGTGTGTGTGTGTGGTATGTGCATGTGTATATAAGGTTTAAGGGTGTAAATCCTTCATACTAATAGCCTCTGTGTGGACAAGTATATGTGTGGTTAGTGGGTGGAAGACACTGAAATGCCCCAGACCGACAATCTCTGTGTCAGCAGGCAGCAAAAAGCCCTTCTTTATATAAGAGGAATTCACATACGTTCCTAAAAACAAGACAAATTCAGCTCATCTTAAACACAAACAGACATCCAATATAAACAGTATTTACCTGGCTCTCCTTTATCGTAGTACTGATAGGTGCCAATATCTGTATCTGTGGGGTGAGAGGGAGAAAAAGATGAACATCTCGCTGTCAGGGAAAAGCAGAGGACAGATCAGCAATTTCGCACCGTGGGATAAACAATCGCTATCAGCCAGTGGCCTGTCCCGTCTGCCAGCACCTCGGTTTAGATAAGGCCCAGTGAGGGAGGAGGGGGGTCCGAGCCAGAATGGAGGTGGCGTGCTGAGGGGTATTAATAAAGACAGGAGTGCGCCTCAACCTGGCCCACCTGAGGGACAAACTCTGATTTGCAAACATGGGCCACACACATTTAAAAGTAGATGCGCGGAAATCTGCGGGCAGGTGCAGAAACACTCAGCATGCAACGAGCAGAAATACACACTGATAGATATGCACACAAACACACAAACTGCTGAGCCGAGGCTTTTTTTTCCCTTCTTCTTTTTTTTTTTTAATGTGTTATTCCTGCAGGCCCAAAACCATAAGCAGCCAGGCTTGGATTCGCACAACATCGTTTCTTTATCGCTGCACTACTGTTGCTGCCTCTGCATCAGCTCCTGAGGCCAGGTCACACTAATACAACAGGAGGGCTGTCTGTAAACACACCAACACACACATACACACCTCAGTCGTGCAGTGCATAGGGATACAGACGAAGCTGCTGCTTTACAAACTGCTTCTGTCTGTTATTAATGACAGTTTTCAGCATGCAAAAGCCATCTGCGGAACTAAAACTTAACTACCAGACTTAGTCCTACATGGATAAACACAGCTCTGATCCTGTAATGAGTAATCTGAGTTATTAAAGGCAAACCAGTAAATGGCACAACACATAGACCTACAGACAGTATCCTTTCACCCTTTCAAATGGTATCCTATGACCCTCAAGAAGTGTGGGGATGTATTTCCTTGCATAGACAGCCATCTGCTACCCATTTAATTTTGCTTTCTTGTTATTTTGTTTTGTTCTGAATCTTTCTGGTGTGCAATTAAGGAGACACCAACATTTTTACTATTAATTCATGGTACTTTTTCAACAAATATTGATCATTCCCTTACAGGAATAAGCCTTTAACATGTAATGTATCATATCTTATATATACTGTTTCTCAGACCTATTTCATCACTTAATTGTAAGAAATTTGCTCGGAATCCATATTGTGTACAATGTGCTAAGTGTCTTTTGCCCCAAGGGAGATGTGCTACAATAATTCTGACATATCACACAGTAATAAGTAAAACAAATTATAAGCAACATTGTTATTGTGGTCATTGTTTATCATTTTACCAAGTAAATTTTTTTCCATTTTGTTAAAGGGCTAAATAAAGATTCTTTCAAAAATTAGGAAGATTAAAATAAAATTTTCTGCTGTTAATATCTGTTTTGTAAGTGAAATATTAATAAAACCCATTTACTTACTTGAAAAAATGCTTATAAAATAATACTAAAATATATTTACGTGTAACTTGAACAAAAATAAAACAGACTACAGTTTAATGAAATTAAACTAGACTCGACTAAATAAGATTTCTTAAACTGAAAGAACAAAGTGCTCAAGAACCAGTAAAATATTAACATCATTATCACTAACTTTAGCATCATCACCATCATGGTGGCATCTGGACATCTGGTAGGCTCCCATGATTATGTGACACAGAAAGCATGGAAGGAACAATAGGGGTTCACCAGGGCTGCTTTTCATAAGTAATTTCGATGCCTAAACTCTCTGGGGTGAAAACAAATTGTGTGTTTTGAATTAACACAGTAGTATTACAATATTTAAAGAAGTACTGAATCCAATATTTTGACTCTGAGACATCAAAGTATAAATTCCAGCGTGCTGATACGTCCCTAGCCGCAGTCTTCTCCCTTTTTCTGTGTGTGGATACCTGGACACACAGGGATCCTCCTCAGTAAATCTTAAGAGTGAAACAACAGTCTAAAAGTTATTCTTCACTGAGATTAACAACTCGGTTCTGTTGCAGTGTCTTAAGATAAAAAACAACCAATCAGAGGGGCAGAAATGCTTTGTAACCAAGAAAAAGGGGGATATGCGCTTCTGGTCACCTTTGTCCATCCTAAATTCTAGGCCACTTTCATGAGATGTGCGACAGAAACGACAAACACATTAAAAGCACCTCTGTTGGAACATTTAGAGAAAATGTAACAAGAACAGATGGACTCATAAAATTCATATGGTTGTTGATTTAAAGAGATGACAACCCAGGCACTGCTTAGGAGATAACAGTAGCCCATGAATTCCTGGAGGGAACAAAGTCATTTATGCTGGGTGTGAAAAACTCTTATTTTTTTCCTTTTTTACATCATCAGTAACATCATGGCCAACACTGACAATTAAGTTACTCTGCAGGTATTCTTAATGGTGTTTTGTGTCTTTTTATTTCCACCGTGCAAGCTATTTTACTGAGGCTTGAGTAGCAGCGAATCACATATCTGCAATCACATATCAGCATCACAGAATATGGATCCTATGTGCACGTTTACCTGTCTCATGATACACTTTATCAGCCAATCATGCTTACACTTGGTGATGATGAGCTTGTCAATTCATCACATAAAGATTGCAGGAAAACATCACAACACTGCCAGAAATACAGCAGAAACTTTGATATGAATTACATTTGAGATGTAGATTGAAGCAGCTTCTCCCATGTCCTTTAGACTACCCTTCAAAAATCTGGTGAATTTAAGTATCAGATATGACAAAACTGTTTTTATCTGGCAATGCTAATGACCCCTGCCTGTTTCTTCAATCATTTTCCCCAGAAAACAAAGTTTTTTTGTTGAAAGTTGTTCATTCTGCACGTTTCATCCATAAAAACACAATTTAAGAGAATATTGTAGGATTTTAAGGAATTCACTGCCTGCTCTACTATTTGCTAGAGCAACGTTTTCACTGTCTACAAAGTATTTTATTCAGTTTGTGAAACCAAAAATGTGACCACTTCTGTATTGTTACTCTATCAGCTGTTATCGCAACCATTTGTTGCAAAAAACAAAGCTGTATACAGTACATGACCATTAAAATCAGATGTTGTCGTAATTACATAACTGTAATAATCTGATCTAAAAAGTCTACATGCTCTTCTGAAACCGCATGTTTACAATTTCTAGTCATTGTAGGGTTTCTTTCAGAGAACGTATGAGCATAGTGGCACAACTTCTTATTTTCAAAACATAGCCAAACAATATTGGCTTCAGCTAATGAGAGCTAATAGGTTTGTAAAAGAGTACAGGTGGATGCTTTACTTCATTATTTCCCACAGCTGCATAACATCGTGTTTTTTTCTTTTGTGTTCGGCTCTGCAAAAACAATTTAACATCTTCCATTAAAAAGACAGAACTGGGATGGTCTTCTGCTCATGCACAAATGTAGAAAAATCAAATAAACCAGATATATGCACAAAAACATCAGAGTACTAGAGGAGAAATCTAGGGTCTGTTAATGTCATTCCTAATAGTCACGCAACTGCTATTATCAAATCATGTCTACATTAACTATTTGAAAACCCCTGAAATCAGATAATGATCAGATTTTGGGGTGCATGCAAACAGGATCACTGATTCTTATAATTATCGTCCAAAGGGGGGAAAAATATTTCAACATTTTTGCCTGCTTTTTTAACTTAAAAGGTCATGAAATTCGGCAATACGGGTATCCTTATCAATCATTCTACTACCACTCAGTGGTTCCCGTAGAAGTTCATTTTTATCCCAGACCCACATGTACATGCACTATTCTGCAAAAAGCAAATACATGGCTTAGAACAGTTTCTAGTTAATATATAATTCACACAACATTCATGTGATTTGCTTTAGATATGCTAGCTTCAATCTATGTTAGCCTTTTCTGTCCATTCATGTCTCTTCAAATGCAATATTACTGAGATTATTTCTCTTTTCAGAGATTATTTCTCTTTTCAGAGATTTCGGTTTGTAGAAGGAAGGCTCAACTTTCATTTCTGTCTAAAATTGTTCCATGTTAAAGCAAAACATAAAAAACCCACTATGGCAGAACTAACTTCACATCATTAGTGCAGTTCAGCATCCTGATTAATGACTGAATGCTGTCGGACTGTCATGACAACTCTCTTTTTAACCCATGAGGACATGCCCAGCATCCACTGTAGCAACCACCTTCAGTCTATATTTTTTGTTTTTAGGCTGATGTGTAATGTGAGGAAGGTGATGATAGGGAGCGTTACACCTCAGCAACCAGGTCTTTTTTCCTCAGACGTATCCATCCACCTTCTTCAGAGATATCAGACGACACACACAACAGAAAAAAACAACAAACAAATAAGGATATGTCACCTTCACCTAGGATATACTCTGTCTCCTAACGTTTGTGTATACACATGACACTAAACGCATACATGTATACACATACACACACACACAGACACACACACATGGAGCCACTGAGAGACACTATCTTCTTCGAAAACTCAACAGACTGTGAAAGACAAGACAGAATGGAAGGGAGGAGAAAACAAGAAATGGAGAAACAGAGCATTTCCGTCTGACAGAAGAGATGGACTGATAGGTGGTGAGCAGAGACACACACACAAACACACACAATCTGGCAAAAAAGTCAAAATAAAACTGCACTCCGTCTGACAGAGAAGCAGTTTCTCGATACGCGAAGATGATTGGTCTAGGAGAGTATAGCTGCATATGAAAAACTTTCAACTTCTCTTGCAGATAAACATGTTTTTTCAGTAAGTTAAAAAAAAATCTGTGAAAGTTTGATTCACTGTCAAATCAAACTTTTGAAGCAGCTGTGGGACAGACACTTTTTACAAAATGTAAATGTATCAGATGATCAGATGTTTCGTTTTCTGTATTATTCACTGCTAAAATGCTTATAAATCAGGACACACTTTTACATTATTCAAGTTACAAAGTTCAAATGCCTAATATTAAGTTTAAATTGAGGGGTGTTAGGCAGAAGTAGGATGAAAGATTTAGGATTCTGCTCTGTAATATGTGAAATCCTCTCTGTCAGTGGCTCAAATCTAATCAGACAACTGACTCAGAAACCTTTTCATGGACAAAAAGGAGCTTTTCCTTCATTGTTTCTTCATTTTACCAAACCAGGACTATCTGGACAAGAAGATCTCAGTATGTATCTTAATGTAACTTCCTGGCAAGATAAAGGAAATATGGCCACATTTACAATAAAGGGCCACAAAATAAGCTTAGTTAATAACTAATGAATCAGGGACTCTCCTTACTACTCCATGATACTTAAAGTCTCAGATTCTAGTATAGTATCCATTAAGTCTATCTGGAAAAGTGAAATGGGAATGTCATTCAGAGAGGTAAGCTGGGATTTAAGACTGAGAAATGGGTTCAAAACAGCTTAAAAGAGTTTATTGGGCTCCATCCAGTCTGGCCAGAGTTGGCCTGGCAGGCAGCTCAGAGTTTTCGAGGGTGGTATTTTTGTGCAGTGGTATTAAAACTGGGGGTCCCAGTATGATGTCAGGGTTTGCAGATCATACTACAAAAAAATATAAAAATGGGATTCTTATTAAGACCATTGAATACAATCTGGGAAATTAAAACATAGATTTTTCGACACATTACTACATAAATGGCAACGTTATTATTGTTACTCAAGTCATACCAGGAACCTGAATTTGACATCATCTCAGCAAGAGAAGCATCTTTAGGGTATGCAGTTGCTGAATCCACTAAAAACCACTTCATCCTACTTATTAATAAATTTTTCTCAGGTCTCCAGAAACAAAGTTATTGCCACTGCTATTAATTCCTGAATTTGGCCCTGTCCTGGTGAGAAAAGGTGAATATTGGCACATAGGTTCTCCTCTTTGTCACACGATCCACTTTATACTTGTCATTTATGAAGATTCTGATTCTGATTCAAGCCTTGCGATTAGAGTATGGCAGCAGGATGAACAATTCGATCTATCAGTCATAACGGGGGTCGCAAACACTAACATATACTGTACATATGTTATCTTGGGGATCACGGCTTAGAAGACTCAAAATGTTTTGGAGCTGCTCTAAAATCAGCTGTTTTACTACTACTACTACTACTACTACTGTCATTTAGCAGACCCTTTTATCCAAAGCGACGTACATTTGAGAGAACAACACAAGCATAAATTCAAGGAGTAGGAAACAGCATGAACAGATGGACTACTGGTCATCGATCGATGTAGTTATGTCAAGTGCTAAGATCGTGCTAGGTGCCTTTTTTGTTTTTCTTTTTTATTGATGTGTGTGTGTAAGTGCCGTATGTGCGTGTGTGTGAGAACAAGTGTCCAACAAGTCCTATGTAAAAATCACATAAAAACGCAAAATTCGTCGAACCAAGTTATGGTAAGTGCATGAGGCGGTTAGTGCTGGGTCAGGTGGATACTTTAAGTGTGAAAGTGCTCTTCAAAGAAATAAACAAGAAATTAGATACCAGCAAGTCCACCCCCATCAAAACATTAAACAAATAAATTAATAAATTAGATGGGAGAGAAGTTAACAAATAGATGAAAGATTCCAAAAGCAACAGATTGAATCTTAAGAAGTGATGGTGTCAAGGTTGGGTATGTAAGGGGTGTTCATCAAAGGCTTAGTCTTTTCATGCTACAGTATGTGTTGGGCGGTACTGGAAAGAAAATCATAAATTACAAAAAGTTACAAAATATATTTCTTGACACAAACAGGAATGTCCATTTGTTCTGTCCACATATATATTACAGTACACATGGAAGTCATATATCAACTCTGACCATAGGCTGAAAGTTGAAAGTGAAAGATCATGTGGGTTGTTATTTAAGAGATGATTTCATGCAAAACTGGCTTGTCTAAGTGCTTGGAGTTGTATTTTGGGTTGTTTTAACTCCAGAGAAGAGCAAAAACCCTCATAAAAAACACAACCTGCCGTTATTTAAAATAATTTACAGTATCTTAAACCTTTAAGTCAAGCACTTTTTTACAATTAGACTGTACTTCCTTACTTCTTCCATGTCTTTAACAAACTGTTAAGACATCAAAGAATAACTACAGACAGGGAAAAAAGTGCATAAAACCATCCCTTTAACAAGAGGCCTAAAAATAAGTGTATGCTTTCACACATATTCAGGCCATTGATGCAGAGGTTTTTAATGGAATTTTAGAGAGTAAAATGCTATAATCAACAAAGTAGCATGATCCATTTTAAACTCCATAAGCTAGCACCCTCTGCTTCCCACATGTCAAAAAGGTTAATTGAAAAGGACGTCTGGTGTAACACAGCAGAGTAACAATGACACCTGTCAGTGAGCAGCTCTTCTTTCTCTAAAGAAATATTTAACCAATCTAATAAATCTTGGTTGGTTTTACTGTTAACAAAAAAAACTAAAAAACTAAAAACTAAATCACAACTTTTTTGGGATATTGGTCCTGTACAAGTAACAGTTCTATGTCACATACAGTACAAATATGACTAGATTTGAATTTCACCCAAATCTAGCAGGGTCCTTAAGCCTTCTAAGCTGAAAGGTGAAAATAGAAAACAAATTGCAGGTGCTTCACCAACATCTGCTTGTTCTACACCATTCCTACACAAATAAATGGGATTTCTTCTCATACAAGCTTTTCAACCCAACATGATTACGCGAGCTTTGATTCTCTTCACGTCCTGCTGATTTAATTAGAAATCCTAATCAAACAACTTCGAATGACACAAACTGAAGCAGAAATCAAATCAAAGCCAACAGGATGGAAGTCTTGTTAGAAAGATGAGTAGGCAGGAAGCAGCTTTAGCAAGCTGTGTGTCTTTGTGTGTTTAGTGCAATCTTACTTTCTCTTCCAGACTCAGTGATAGTGTTACCCCTCTGGTAGACAGGCACATGAAGCAGTCAACAAGCACACACCATCACACGCGTAGACATCATTCATGCTCACACTCAGAAGCCAAAGGTTGAAAGAGCTCCTGTTACCTAAAAAAACACAGAAATAGATAAACTGTAAATAGGCAAGCACAGAGAAATCAGAAAGACTTCTTTTCCAACACACAGAAGATACAGTTAGATAAAAGAACCAAACTGAATAGCACCACACTGAAACAGAAAACGGATCTGTGACACTGCTCTTTGAGAAGATGCAGAATCAGTATCAAATGTTTGCCCAGGCATGATAAAATGTGTAATTTCAGCCGATTCTGAATAAATCTTGAGTTTCACAATTTTACTATAGGGATCCTTTCAGTTCTTCCACACTTATATCCTGAATGCCCTTTGAATGGATTCTATTTATGTGCAATATCTCTTTACACAAAATGGACAATCATGTTGAAATATTATGTTAATGTATAAAAAGTAAATTACTACCATTTTATTTTCATTTTTGCACACTAAAAAAGCTTCATTCCTTCCCTCGTGTTAAGGATATCTTCCCTCGGGACTTCTTCTCTCACTTCTTTGTGGTAAAAAATGTTCAAGCTTATCCAGGTTGGATTGGAAGCATTGATGCACAGCCAGGTCCCTCCGGACACGCTCTGCTGGGTTCAGATCCAGTCTGGCTGGTCCATTGTGCTCACATTCATGAAGCTTTCTCAGTAAAAATTGAATTTCTATTCGCATTACTTAATATGTATGCAAACAAATGTTTGAGTTTTTACATCAAACAAAGCCAAAGCTTAATCAGACATGATATGATCCAGTTCACCAGAGCATTTATTCCATAATTTAGTGAGTTTTTGACTTGGGATACATCTACATATTAAATTTGATGCTAATAAATAAATCCAAAACTTTGTTTATATGTTTGTGTGTGTTATTTATTTATTTTTTGTTTATTATTTTGCCTCTCTATCCTTTATATTTCAAACTTTTGTGGGGAAATGACGGAGTGCAGTGCAGACTCTAAAGAGGTCTGAGTAGCAGTTTGAACATTTGAGCTAAAAGTTGTTTTCTGTCTGCTGTCTGTATGCCTGTCTGTGAAAGAACATTGATAAATTGTAGCCTTGTCACAAACCTCCAGTAAATTTGAAACCTGTTGGAAATCTTGTAGCAAAATGTGGGCACAGCTGAGGAAAGAATTGCTCTTACCTCAGTTAGCGTTAGCACTGATGCTTTGGCTTGCTTATCATATTTAGTCTTGTTTTGTTTAGCCTTTATTGGTTGTTGGTTTACTTATGAGCAGAAAAACACATTCGGCCATTTGTGAAGCTTTTACAACAACCTACTGCTTGCTGGTGAAACGTTAAGGAGTAGTAAATTGTAGTGTTTGCCAGACTACTGTAGTGTGGCCAGAGAATTAGAAATTTTAAGAAACTAGCCTATCTGGAAATTCTAGCAACAGGAAACCACTAGTGTTAACTTATTACTGAAAGGTTCACAAACATAAGATGTAAGCCAATACAATGGACATTCATTGGAATGACTTATTTGACATGATCAATACAGGAGGTTTAAAATCCAGCCACAGAATAGTGTTTCTTGACAACACAATTGTTTATTTCATTTTTGCAATAAAGACTAAATACTACCATCTCTATGTTGCTAAGAAACCTCAGTTTTGACCCAGAAATGATAATGATGTCATTTCCTTTCATACTTTCAACCTTAGTGACCATACTAATCAGAAGCTTCCAAAGATCAACAGGTGACAGGTGAGAAGGTGAAACAAGCCTTCATTAAATTAAGGGATGGAAAATGAATGAGAAAAAAAAGCAAGAAATTTGTTTCCCTTGATGCAGAAATGGATGTTACCTTGTATATCACCTGACAAAAATTGAAGATGCCCTTTAATGATGTCAAAATTAGAGAGAACATCTGAGGATGCCAAAAGATGCTGCTACATGTCCGACCTATTATTGACCTCCATAATCAAGGGCAGGGATATGCCTAGTTTTTTTTAAATGAAAGTATAGGCAAAAAACTATAGTCGAGAAGAAAAACAGGGAATTACAAAAACACTAGTTCCTGCATCCATATATTCACACAGCAGATTCTTGTTTACCATGCAGTTGCCATAATAAGCCCCATTACCAAATACAGCTGAGTGTGAAGAGGTTTGAGTGTAAATAGAAATGTTGTTCACAGGGGAGGAATATGGTTCTCAGTGCTCAACCAGGCTTAAGCCTTGTGGCAGTTGTTCTTTCCATTGTACTTGAGGAACTGATTTACTGCTTCACAGAGTTCTCACTGTGGGAAAATAGACTGAGGGAAATCAATTCCAAATTTGACCCCTTGAGGTCAACAAATTGATCTGGTCTCCCTCCTACTATCTGTCCCCTTACAAGATGGTCCCATAAACACCATCAAACATCTTTCTTTTATTCAGTCACCATAAAGAACGTTAAGTCCAGAAGTCACTGCACTGCACCACATTACGCTTCAACTTGCTAATTATAAACAGTAGCATTTTTAAGAAAGTTATAACATGTTCAGACACGTGCAAATGTATGTTTACTTTATAGTTTTTAAAGAATGATGATTTATTTCCTATGTACATTTTCTTGTCCACCTTTGTCACACAGGAAGCTCAGAGACAAAGCAGGAGAATCAGTGAGAAGGATTTCTTCTCTCTTTGTGAATACCAATTCTCCATTAGCAAGGTTGCTGTAAGTGGAACTTATGAAGCATAGCACAGGCTAAACAGTGGGGGACTATTTTTATTCTATGGTTTATATCCATATTTAAAAGAGGAAAAATGTTTAGAAAAATGTTCTGACTTTTGCTTGACAGACACAAGTACTTAAAAAAATAGTGTTTTGACTAATCCTTATTTTGAAAATGCAGTATAATCTAAATTAAATGATATTGATGTTGACCAAGCAATTAAAAGATGCTTGCAGAGAGGGAAAGACACAAATAAAAAATCTTTGAAAATGGCTCTTTATATACTCAAATTGGCTGATTAATTATTAAGCTGTAAGGGTGTCAGGATTGGAAATAAAAGCAACATTCACCAAAGGCTTACGCTTTCCAAGCAAGAATGGATCGTTTTCACCATTTTGCACCAAAGGCATCCTGACAATCATGAAAAAATAATCCCAATTCATAATAGCAAATAACCATCTGTGCTTTAACATCTGTAGTGCATTTTATTCTATAATTAGTGTAAAGGCCAAAGGAAGAACCTTTCCAAAGGACTCTCTACAACTCGTTAAGCACTGCGTGAGAGATAGTCCTATTTGCACTCATGAGCAAAAAGCCACATGGGTTTGGACATTCCTTAAAAAAGCATTTTCATAAGCATGCTGAATGTATCCAGAAGTTTAACCTGAAACTGGACTTAACAAAGAGGACACCTTGTGCACAACATAACTGTGTAGAAATGCTCAAAACTTTGCATGTTTGATCTCTGAAGATCAATGACTGACAACAGCATAGCTTCAGAGTGTTTGTGCTTGGCTGGCCTACAGTTGTACAGTTGTGCCTCCTAATGAAAGTGTATGGTAATGTATAGTGCAATTTGCAAAAAGAACCGAGACGACAACAACCACAGACATCTGAGTGGCTGAAATCTTTTGTTCAGTTAGAAAACAGAGACATTATTTTCCATAGCAGCACAAAAGCATCCTTAGTTCCCAAATGATTAAAAGAGTGATGTGACACAGTGTAACACAATGACAAATGTGTCTTTATTCATACATGTTAAATTTAATTGATTGAGTTAATTGAGTTCATTGATCATGTTTTTGTACTTGTGCCTGTTAAATAAAGTTCAAACATGGTCCAAACAAATCCGTCCCGCAGAGCTGGATAGATTGTTATTTTCTTTTTCTTTTAGTTTACAAAATGTTGGTCTTTAGAACAAAAAAATATTCATCATCCACACAGGATGACCATTATTTTCAGCATTTTGTAACCACGGTTAATTTTCTTGTAGGAGGTAAAACTCAATTGTCTGTAATTTCCCCCACTGATTTTCACACAGTTCTTAGAGCAGGCGTGTCAGCTGCAAACAACACAAATTTACCAACAGGTCACATATTCAGTCCCAGAAACAACTGTTGGAAATAGGGAACTAACCAGTTCAACAATTGGAGGTAAGAATCAAGTCATCCACAAATCCACAAAGGAAATAGACACAAACATGAAGAGTTTATACAATTTGATATCAGAAATATGAGCAGCATAGCACGTGATGTAGTGTAATAAGGAAGTAATTTTCTTCAGAGAATGGATAAGCTGGTCCAGTTTTTAGTAAAGACAACCAACATTATACTGTATGAAGAAATCAATGTCTCTGCTCTCACATAAAGACCTGCTAACAGGTAGAAAAGCTGTTATTTCCACTGGTATTACAGCTTTCCTCTAACAGAGTGGATCTGCTGTTGTAGTAATGACTGTGATTCGAAAGCACCTCTGCTTACTCATCCTGGTTAATTAACATGAAGAGGCAGCAATCACTCTCACAATACAAGAAGACACAGGGAGCCTATCCCAGCTGTCAAGGGGCGAGAGGCGGGGTACACCCTGGACAGGTCGCCAGTCTGTCGCAGGAGAGACAGACAACAACTCACACACACACTCACTCCTAGGGAGAATTTAGAGTGCCCAATTAACCTCACATGCATGTCTTTGGACAGTGGGAGGAAGCCGGAGTACCCGGTGAGAACCCAC